>MEJB01000028.1:4657044-4674404 GCA_001752375.1 Rhazya stricta | reverse complement strand
TTTTCTTATAATTATATACGGTAAAACTTAGGAAAATCGGGCCTAATCATTCACACCAGCTAATAAATTTATTTTAACTTGAAGTTATCTAATTTTAAGTGAGGCAACTTAATCACTATTGGCCGAGCAACCCAATCGCTTTGCTATCACCACAATTCTCTCTTCTTCTTCCTTTCCCCTCAAAATTTAATTTTTTCGCTTGAATCGCATCACAAACATTTGAGATTAACTCCAATAAAATTCGAGTCACCTTACTCGAGCACATATCCCCATTATTGTCATGATCATAAAGAATAACACCACATATTAACTTGAACGTGATTTTGAATTACCCCTTTCCCTTCAAAATATTTGTCATTTTGGACAATTTTTTTGTTTCAAATTATTTATGATTTTAAAAAATCAAGAGCGTATTAAATATATATATTTTTACTTTTATTCCTAACTGATTAATCTTATTTAACCGTAGAATATCATTTTCAATGTATTGGACACACACATTAGTCAAAGCATCAAATATCTATAAAAAAATTAAAAAAAGATTAAGAAAGTTATTTTATTTAAAAGTTTATAAGAATCAACGCTCTCTTAATTTGCTATTTGCTGTATGATTTTGTTTAAAATGACAGTTAATTTAAAACAGAGGAAATATTAACTTTCAGCAATCTTARCAAAAGCTAATTTAAGCAATTGAGAATAGGGCCGATCATCAATGAATCTTAGCAAAAAGGATGGGCAGAATTAAACCATAATTGGATCCCAAGAGCAGCCATGATAGAAACAATGGGTGGTTGGTTTGCCAATGATGAATACAAACTCAAATTGTCAAATATTCTCACTGTCGAGAGAAGCTTTCATCATCTTCAATATGCCTAACACTTCTTCTGATGATCTTCATTTGTCAATAACTCACAAGCTTATGTTATCAYTGAGGCCTAACTTTGCTTATTTCAATRTGATTCTAGTCAAGCAAATTACACTCAATAGAAAGTTCATTCTGAACCATGCCCAAGATGGTATCTCCCCATCTTGTGGCTTTCATACTTTACTGGTTTTTGTCCTGTGATAGTCTCTGTGTGAGAGTGACTAACTCCTCCCTTTTAGTTTCTCACTAGGGAATTTGTCACATGGCCTAGAAATCTTTATTTGGTAAASAGCTCTTTTACTGTACCATTTTCATTATCCCWATCGCAATCTGGTCCACATCCCTTAGAAGACAGATGCGACAATCATCCTTTAAWCCTTCACCCTTAGAATTAGGGTCGAATCACTTAAGGAATCGTATACTTATACGATATTTATTTTATTTCACATTTTTTTCGATCACATGTAATATTCGCGTTAAGAAGTTTATAAAACTATTGAGCTGTTCACAGTGATGAACATCATGGGATCAAGCCTCTTAATAGACAGTCCCAATCCTTCTCAACCAAGAGTTCTGATGACAATTTTTTTTGCTTTTTTCATTATTATTCATTACTTTTTCTGTTTTTTGTCTCATTGATCTACGCTTTTTAAGCAATGACTGTTGCATCAAAATGGCATATCGAATATATAATGTGGAAGACAACATTGAAGAAAGCTAAATATGAATGGGATTTTTCAAGAACCTTTTATCTTGAGAAATGGCAGATTTTGATTGGTGTACTTTATGAAGAACTAACTGCTAAAGTCCCTTTTTCCTTATTTGGAAGGCCATTTTAAACATGTTGCTGGGCTCTGGTAAGAGTTTGGCACTCTAGATTAATGCTAAGGTGATTTCAGTGCCTCAAAAGTTCTCTTTAGTTTCCAAAATGATATGTGCCTGAAAGGRCTTATAGTTCTTTCTTCTTTTGTTTTTCCTTATGAGATATTACTCAAAAGAATTTATCAGTCACTTTTGATAGTTAAATTTGATCATCAACTCGTTAAGGGAGAGGTATAATTTGATACTTTGTAGCTCGGAGGTTCGAGATTAGGTTAGCATCAGCTGCCACTCGACCAAGACCGATCCTYTGGCCATCCACTTAAATTGGAATAACTTTCCAGAATGGTATCTTGAATATGAACTTGTAGAATCATTTGGCAGAACCAAGGGGAATTTGATGTTCAGGAGACATAGCTCTTAACCTGTCTCTACTCAACTTGATTCCATAGTCCAACAGCAAGGTTGCAAAAAGAAGAACAACAGTTAATGTTATTTCTCATTGATATTTGGATGATTTTGTTAATTTCTGCATGTCAGATACAGGCTGGGGTTTGAGGATTACGGGGTGGGGTATTGGTACAGGTGGGTATCAATTCTTCAATCACGGCAAGAACTTTATAAAGTAAATAGCTTGCATTAACATCAAACCTTTGCAATTAGGTAAGTTGCTTTTGATTGAGGACTTTGCTTGCTTCTTTCAAGTCTTGAAAGTGAAACTGCAAGAGCATAGTTCGGTCATGGATGTTTGTATTACAGGAGCTGCAGAGACACTTGGCAGCAACCCACATGGGATAAGAACACGATACTAAAGAAGAGCTGGAAATTTCGGGGGGCAAAAGAAGTAAAAGAAAACCCTATGAAATGCAGCGAGAAAGATAAGACTATTTACCCTTGTAATTCAGAACATGACAGACACAATCAAGAATCCGCCGCTCCATCTCTGAGAGGCATCAGATTAAGTGCTTAAATGATTGTTTCTCTTCCTTTCTTTTTCCCTGTGTTTGGGCAGTATGCTTTGATACTTGCAGTAATTTGTAAGATCAACATTACATGAGGTCAGAATTAGTTCAGAAAAGTGAACCAGGGAAAGTATAAGAAATCAAAAGAATTGCCTGAACAATGAAACAGCACTGGTTAAAATGTGCCCAGAACTATTATTCTGTAGTATTCATGTGAAGCAACATATCAAAATTTTGCGCACGAAAGAAGCAGAATTAGTACAAAGTGATAAATGAAATGCCTCAATCAGTGATCCAACGAGACAAGACAGGGGCGGCCAGCAGTTCAAGTTAAAAACTTCTACTAGAGCAGGGGAGCAAGAAAATTTAATGTTAGCCCAAGACTTCCACTTATAGCAAGAAAGCTACTATTTCTCATCTTGCACATTATGATTCTTGAAACTTTTTTGTTTTTGCTTTTCTTGAGAAGTTTGCTTTTCTTGAGATTATTAAGGAAAAGAGCCAGTTTCCTTCCTCCTGCTCAGCAAGCTGAACTAATAGCATATACAGTTGAAAATACCATATATCAGCATAATAAATAAGWGTTCAGTCGACAAAAAAATAAGAGAAAATAACTTGTACTTTGAACTGCCTCAAATAAGTGGTGCAAGGTGTATTAACTTGAACAATGTACCACATAAACAAAAAACTTCCAAGATTTAACAAGATCAACAAAACAAGACTTTGAATATATATAGAACAACAAATCTAGCTTCTAATTGAATATTGTGGGACAACCAAATAGGCTTTGCTTCTCCGAAACTGCAGCAGTTAATGAAGTCAATTTCTTGTGCTGAGACTACTCAAAGGGCCTTCTGACAAGGGTAAACTGAGAAAGGCATCCATCATCTTACCTTTTTTCTGCAACAATAATATACAAACAACAGGGGAGATAACATCTTTTTTTCCATAAAACTTTCCCCTAGACGAAGCTATTCACCTCAACCTGAACTTTCCCATTCAATCTGCTCTTTGTACAGTAGTCTTGAACAAGAGGACGTATAATTTCTGATCCATTGAAAAGTACATGAACCCACCTACCGAATGTGTGACAAAAGAACCAAAACTGGTCCCTACTATACAGTGCCAGGCTGCTCCATAAACCCCATCAAACTCCTGTAAAAAAAAGGAAGAAAAGAAAGCAATTCAATCTAGTAATCAATAATCAAAGACACATATCTCAAAACCTAAAGAAAGCCCACCAAGATTATTCACTTGATTACCTTTTTAAGCGTTAAAGCAAGAGCCTTGGAAGTGAACTTTTCCAAGCTATCATAAGCTTTTCTTGCACAATCCACAGCATGAATCTGCATAAATGGTGGCATGTCAACAGCCACTATCTTAACACCACTGCAAGAAAAGAAGTCAGCCAACTCAGTCTGGGAGCAGCAGAACGACCTCCTCCTCCCACCCTCCATAGCAGGTAAAATTGATGGCCTTTCTATTTCAGACACCTCATTAAGCGATTTGAGTTTATCACTTTCGAGACTCTTTGACATCAAGATAGATGCTTCCTTCACATCTTTCCCCTCATAAAACAACTCCTCCTTGCACTCTTTCTGCGACGATGATTTCTTTACTCGATTGAACCTCTGCCTAGCCAATGCTTTCTCAACATTAATCTCCTGATGAGAGGATTTCTTAATTAGCGAATTCTTGTCCTTCTCTTTCACCTTGGTTCTCGTGCCCCCCTTCTCCATATCTGCTGCCACCTTTCTTCCATGCTGGCTGTTTGACTTGGTCAAAGCAACGCATGAGGTGTCGAAAACAGTGGAATGAGAAAGACCTTTGGCCTGCAACCTTATATCAACTTGAGAGTGTGAATGGGAATGGGAATGGGAATGAGCAGTGGAACCCTTTAAGGAAGGAAGAATTTTGTGATTTGCATACAACTTAGCAAAATGGTGGGATATGTTCTGGATAGTAGTGGAAGAGGGAACAGTGGGATCTGGAGGCGTTGGGTGCGGCTTAGTGGTGGAGGTGGCGGAGGAGGAGATGTGCTTTTTGAGTGTGGGATCCATGGCTGTCTTGGGTTCTGAGAGCGTAGGTGCTAAGTTACGCCTATGATTATGAGTGGTCCGGTGTGCCATGTTTGTTTGGGCCTTTTTTAGGGAAGTCTTTGGCGAGCTATGGGGAGGCGGGTGGCTATAGCCCTAGCACCTAGGAGATAAGTATTGAACGAGGAAATAGAAGTGGAAGGGATAGTAGAATAGGGTCTTTGCTTTTCTATTGGGAGGGAGAGATATGGGTATAGGCACGGTTTGTTGAAGGTGGTGAAGTGAAGGTGTGGGGTACAGAGGATGAGGACCTTTTGGTTAGATCTACCTGTTTCTTGTTCTAACTTGCGCCGTTTACGCAGGGCATGGAGGGGAACTGCACTGGGAAGGAAATAGGATTTCCTTTTTTCTTTTTTCTATTAGTACGAATTTCTTTCTGGACTCCCAATAAGGACTCCTCTAGGGAAGTAAAAAAAGAATTTCACTTCTCGATTTTTGGGTATATTTTATAAATTAAATATTTGATTAAATCACATTCTTCAAGGCAGTGTATAAGAAAAGAAAAGTTAAATCGATATAATATAAAATCATGATTAGATTAAAATACAAYGAAAGGAATGAAAATAACTCTTACATGTTATCAACTCGGTAGATTTATAAATTTGTAAAATATCTCCTCTTCTCCTAGAGTGCTAATGTTCATTAAGTGAAGGTAATAGTTCAATTAATAAAACTATTTTTATTTGTACAAAAAGGACTCCTTTTCTTTTAAAGTGCATCATGAAAGATATTTTGAACTTTACAATTATAGTAGATTAAACTTGATTCCGATAACAATGTCCATACATTTATTCTCTGTCATTACAATAAATCATCACCGCATTACTTAGAAGAGAAAACAAACAAGAGGAGAAAGGTTAGAATGAGCTTTTAAACTGCTAAAGCAAACCTTTGAACTATCAGGATGAAGAATTCATCAGCAAGAATGAAGGGTTATTTTTGATTACCAAGTTAACAGTAAATAAGGCAAAGAAAAGATCCTACTGGATTCCTGGAAACCGACTGTAAACAGTTTCATAGCACCTTCATTACTAGTCCAAGCAGATGACCGGGAGGAGGGGGAGGTGGACCTGATTTCATGCATGGAAACACTAACAGCAATTCAAAACTCAAATCCCCATGAAACTAGTAGTAATTGTCAGCACGGGAATGAACACTAATAGCAAGCAGTCAAGCCTGAAGATGAAGGTAAAGATGACACCGAAAAGTTACGTGCACTAACAAAATSTAATACTGCAATAAATGCTATGATAATGATGCAGGAGAAAAGTGATGGAGGATGTGTTCCAGCGAATATCAAGTTGACTGGAAAGAGAGTCTCAAAAAATGCTCAAATGAAAAGATCAGCATTATCAATGGCTAACATTACCAGATTATAAGTTTAATGGTTTCTTTCCCACAAAACAGGGTAATAAAGGCATGCCATGCTATCAACAATACCATCAATAGTGGATAGGGTATTGAATAAATATGAAAAGAGGACCAACAAAATGACTAAGCCACAGAACAGACAAGAGCTACAGTCATCTTTCCCATGTCTGAAGAACATGTGATGTCAGATCGAACTTCTGCAAAAGTCATAGGAGTTAAATTATGTACTATGAAATACACAGAATCATGTGAAGCAAATAAAATACACTAAGAAGGATAGTCGCCCCATTATTTTAGGGGCCTTCCATGACATAGAATCAGCTCCATACTTTTGGTCTACCATGCTGGCATTCCCCAGTCCGTCCCTCCCTTGCTCTACAACCAAAACAAAAAACAAAAGGAAAAAAATGCACTATCACAGATAGTAATTTTGTCAAGTTTCTTCCCTTTCCAGGCATATTATTCAATTACCAAAAGATCTTTGAGTTGGACAGACAGTTGCGGAGAAAATATTTTTGAAAAAATAAGACTAAAAAGATACCAACAGGGCTGGGTTGCAAATTAGAGATCTCATGCAAGCATTGTGAACATCTTGATCTACAACATCAACAGATAAAAGGTGAAGCATTTTGACAAAGAACAGCTATTGCCTGTATGTTTCCCATTTCTTTTCCCGGCCACAAGAAACAAGGCATTGAGAACAGAATCCTCAAATATCTTTAGATAAGCTATTCAAAACATGCCCCCAAATTTCATGCAGCAACACTAACCTATTTACAGGATAAACATAGAGATTTTGTACTTACATGCATGAGTTCTAAGACCCATACAACCAGTATATGCTCGATGTAAATAATTGCACCAACTAGAACCTCTAGTGCAAGAGATATACATTCCTAGTTCCACGGACTGGGAATCTGGCTCTCTCTAAAAGCCGAAGTGCCACCTGATGCTGCAGGAGATGGAGAGGAAGCAATATAGTTTGTTCCTGATACAGACACCGTGGGAAGATTTGGAGCATTCCCTTGCTGCACAGATGGTGCAAAGCGAGATGGACTGCCAACAACTCCTAGTGTAGTTCGAGCAGAATGCAGAATCTGCTTCAACATGTACAAAAGAATGGCAAAAAAATTCACAACTTAAATTCCAAAGAGATGACTTTATCCAGAGTTTAATAGTCATAGAATGTCCTCACACAATAGAGGCCTCTCTTTTAATCCGAAAAGCCAGATGCTTAGTGCGACGCATCATTGAACAAGTAATCAATGGCACTAACTACCATCCTTTTCTAATGTGATTGTAGAAAATCCTCAGAGCTTCGCAGCAGATAATTAGGGCTCTTTTCATACATTCCACTAGCTTATAATGTCATAATTCCAAAGAGGGCTTGCAAGGTACCAATAGATTTTTTAGATTCAGAAACGCATTATGCAAAATCGTTTGCATTACTAGCTTAAGAGAAAAGGCTATGAATATCCACTTCACTAAGATCTCAGAAACGGAAAAGCTAAAAAATTCTCTCTTTGTCAGACATATGTGCACAAAGGTGTTCAGTCCATGACTTCCTAATATCAGACATCTCACAGAATTACAAAGGAAATACCATCCATCGCTATGAAACTTCTGCAGCGACCACAACTCTGAGGACTTTGAGGCCGATTTCATATATCATTAAGATTGCTCAGATATACAATGAAAACCTGCCTATTCTTTAACACTTATAATCCACCCAAAAGAAAAGATTGAGTGAAACACTAGCAGATGTATATTACAGAAACTATTGTAGAATAGCAGGGAAATATGTAGTTGAAAATAGCGAGGAATTTAAACTTCCAACAGTCAAAGGCACCATACCACTTGATACCTAGCAATTACTATCAAAAAGACATACTGCTGTGCATGAAAAAGGAAATAACTAAGAAGAGATGCAACTCATAGATAAGTGATGCCTATCAATCACCAAGGCTTAGAGAACCAAACAATATGAAGGATGCGTATAGACAAATTGCCTGAATAATCTATTATATTCCCAATTGGAGTAGCAACATGCATCTAAAGATGCTAATATAACTGTTTTGAGAAATAATTTTTTTATGAGATTGGAACACGTGGTGAAAGGTTAATATGCAGAACCATACATATGTTTTTAAATTACTAACATGCTTAGATGCTCTGCTTGTATGAATACATAACCATTCTGACCATGACCAAAAGAAAAGGTAAACTATAGATAGGAACATAATATACTTAGAAAGGATGAATAACTTACCGCAGTATTGGCAGGCTTCTTATGCTGAGAATCTGAAGATGGGGATTGACTGCTCAAACGAAGCAAATGCTGACTATCCGCATTCTGGTTGGACATGCCATCAGGTTCTCCTCCTTCAGCCTCACCTATCAGGATCCCATCTGAGCCCATCCTAGGAGTGTTAAATCTTGTCATTGACCCGGTATCATTTGGAATATCCACTTGAAGTGGAACAGATAAGCGACCTGCCATGCCCTGCATACTGCGTCGCTTCAGTTCCTCTTCTGCATTTAAGATCTGTTAAGCATAAAAAATAACAGCCTAATTACAAGACCAATCCAGTTACCTAGAATACCTTCTCATTTACTATAAGTATAAACCCTTACTCACCTGTTTCAGCACCTGTACCAAGCCATGCTTTTTCTCTTTTAAAATGTGCAATTTCTCCTCAACCTCCTTCTTTCTTTTATCCTTGCTACTTTCTGCGTCCTCTTTGCTGCTTTCCTGTCAAATGCAGAAAAGACAAAGTTACAGAAAGCTATTTATAGTGGAACATACAGATTAACATAACCAAGAGAGCCATAGTTCATCAGGAGATGAAATAATGTTAAACATCATCTGACTTCATAAACAAATGATTTGTGCATGTTCGAATGGTTATGTTGCTCATTTCTATGACAAGTTAAATTTAGTCTTCTCCTGATAATCTTGATTGCCCTTTGCTGCATCCAATCTGTTCAATTAGGTGACTTTTCCTTGCCATAGTCAATAAGAAAATTTTCGAACCAAATTGGAGAGAGATAAAATTTATAGTATCCAGATTCCAGGTCAAGAGATTAAGCATAAGAAACTGTTATGCCAATCAAAAACTCATTAAAGGCAATTACTTGAATACCAAGGTTTTACCAGTTTTCTTTTTCCATTATATCAGTAACAAAAACATGATCTTCAGTTAAATTCAAACATTAGAACTACCGCAAAATAACTAAGAAACACCCTGAAGAAAGAGAATAATTCTAAAACCTGAATCTCATTATTGGGTTTCAAAGGAATATCTCCCTGTGTCTTTTCCTCCATCTTCTCCTGGTGATCTTCCATTACATTCTTTACCTCATTTTCCAGAACAGTATTATGATCGACAACCTCATCCTTAGTTTCATTGGCCACCGAATCAGCTACCTCCGCTTCTATTTTCCCCAAACCATCTCSACCCTCCGATCCTCTTTCCACTCCTGCTCCTTCAACCGCCTCCTCATCCACGTCAGCTTTAGCATCAGGGGCCTTCTCCTTCGGATCTTCTACCTCCTCGTTCAATCGAGGAATCTCAGGTTCAGCACCATGATTTCCAGGTTCAGAATTAGGGTTAGGGTTAGGGCTACCGGTGACAGTAGTTGCGACAGTGGCCGCGACGACAAGGTGGCGAGAGAGAGCGCGKTTCCGGCGACGGAGGAGGATTCTGAAGTCTTTAAGAGAAATTTTGCGCTTTGGCATTATCCATTTGCGAGGAACGTCGGAAACTTTGTGGAGGTTCCCTTTGTACAGCGATATCGCCACCATTTTCTTCTATGCTCCTCTTTTGAGTATCTGAATTTTCACAGTGATTTTAAACACTATGATTTCACAGGTTTTTGTGCTATTTATAGATTCCGGATAACACGACTTTTATTGGCAGAAAATCAAGAGAAGTAAATGTGTTATGGGACATTGTTACCCTCATCTATAACTATAATCTATAATATTATAWATAGCATGAGAGGGTTTTACCATTTTGAACTTAAATTAATAATCAATATCGTTAGTGGACAGGTTTTWGGAACGTTGACAAAAATGGACACAATTCTAGGAAATGCATTGGGCCAAAAAGGAAACACATTCACTGAATGTGATGCTGTCTTTGGGCATTGAGTAACTGTTATCTTTGTATGTTTCYAGGAAAGGAAGATATTCGAGGATTTTATAATTTTAGGTTTAAATTGAAAATTAATGTCGTTAATAAACATACTTTTGAAACCTTAGCAAAAATGGACGTGCATCTCAGAAATGCATTGGCCGAAAAAGGAAACGTTGAGCCTTTGGGCATTAAGAAGCCGTTCTCTTTRCTTGTTTATGGGAAAACGAAGATATTCGAGGGTTTCATCATTATTAGCTTAAATTGAGAATTAACGTCGTTAATGAACTAGCTTTTAAAACATTAGAAAAAATGACGCGCATATGGAAAATGCATTGACAAAARGTGGGCATTGAGAAGCCGTTCTCTTTGCTTGTTTCTGAGAAAAGGAAGATAATGGAGGGTTATACCATTTTGGGTTTAAATTAAGAATTAACATTATCATCAAGAAGGAACGTATTCAATGAATGCGTTGCACCTATGGCATTGAAAACCCCTTCTAATTGCTTGTTTCTGGGAAAAGGAAGATAATCAGACGAAAGAAATTCAAAAAGGGTGACCTGCAAATGAACTCCACCAAACCACGATTTCAAACAATCWTTCACTTTGACAGATTCCAAAATAACATCAAGTGCTCTCATTCCCATTTTCCACCTTTGAATATGGATGATATCCTGAAGTAGTTGCACCCAATTTGGATGGAGCAAAATGCTTGGCTGTTTCCAGAAGATCACCGGCTAGGGTTTTTTTGCAAAAGAGAATTCGCAACACAACACTTTTGAAGTTTTAATCAATTGGCAAAATAAGATAGTGGTTTAGACTCTATTCATGGTCAAAAGCGCAACGTGTTCAGTGGATGCGTTCTTTTTTTCTTCAAGACATTTGCTGATGAATTTCGTCCATTTGTGTCAAGATTCTAAAACTTCGTCAAGAGACGGAAACCTTTCCCAAAGGACGTCCAAATAGGGCAAAAACCGTATAGGTCACCAATATTTGAAGATCATGGGTAATAGAAATGTGAAATCTATTAAATTGATACTGCGAGAATGCTATGCAAAAAATAAAGACTCTTATCATATTCAAAATAATATATAAAGCACATTCTTCTATACTAATTTATAGAAATGGAGTGAAAAATGTGATATATAACACTCTTTCCTAATGTAAACTTTAACTTTTCTAAAAATTTTCATCTAACCTTTCTTAAATCCCCCGAGTAGATATTGACAAATCCCGAAAGCTATTCAAATTTATCGGGATAAGTTTGAATTTGGTCTCCACACTAATTAAGTTATGGTTTTACATTTTAACTGAGGTGGCTCATGAGCTTTAGAATCTGAAGACTAATTAAGCTATTACTTTTCCAAATTTAGTAAATAAACACGATTATAAAATTCAATTGCCCATAATTGATGATAAATTACCACACTAATACAGAATTATTGTCATCAGGACACTCTGATGCAAAAACCATTTATTCTTGAGTTATTTATGTGATTATGGTGTTCAGTTAGTAGTGAAATGGTTCCTCCAAGAGGGAGAGGCCATGGAAATCTGAAAACATTTCATTTTCTCTTTCAAGCATAGCTTCCACAAATGAACCAATGGAAACTGAAGAATCTTCAATGGTCTTCATTGAAGTATGGCTTTGATTTTCTGCTGCAGCTGCAGTTTGCTGTTCTTTCTTGTTCATATCACACGGTGAAAATTTCACCCCATATTCTAGTTCTTGGCCATAATTTGTTGGTAAAAATGCATCTTCAAGAAGAAAATCACACCAGCTGAAGCTTGATGATGTAATGACCTTATCTGTAGCCGAGGGAGGCGATTCTGGTGGTGATGATGATGCAGAAGAAGAGATGCATTTGGTAGGGATTCGAGCTGAAGTTCCTGGATTGCTGTATTTTGAGGAATCTGTTACCATTGTTATGGCCTGAAGCTGAGAAAGAAGACCAAGGGAATTATTGTTATCGTGTCCTGAGTTATTGCTCAAAATATGATCTTTGGACAGTTCTGTTCCAGGTGAAGGAATTCTTGCTGCAAAATTGCTGTTAAAATTTGAAGAACAAGGAGGGCTAAAAGGTGGTTCTGATTTTAGCACAAACTCATTTCTCATGTCTCTGTTGAGACCAAGGTGATTTCGAGCTTTTGGAAAGCCACCCATGTTTCCATAGTCTGCAAGAATTTGTGAGAAGGGCCTATGAGTAATTGGATCAATTCCTATTGCAGTGAGCTTCTTCTTCAGCTTCTTGTTCCATAAATTTTTGACTTCATCATCTGTTCTCCCTGRCAATTGTTGAGCTATTATTGTCCACCTGTACAGCAAGTAAAAAGAACCGATAATCATATCTCTAACCTAGAGATATTCATCAGAACAACAAAACCTGTGAAAATGAGGTGTAGTCAAGGGGATCTCTTTATCATAAAAAAGCTGTTTTTCAACAAATTCACCTGCTTCCAAGTGTGGCATGAAGCTTGATGATCAATTCCTCTTCTTCGGGTGAGAAACTGCTATGAACAGGATCTGTCCTTTGATTATTCCACCTGATTCTGCAATTCTTCCCGCATGATCTCCTCAGTCCTGTTAATAACACAGTGATAATATACTGTACATGGTTAGCCCCTTCTCTGAATCCCAGACAAAAAAAGGCTAAGAAAAGATCACTTTCTTACCTGTTTTCTTGTCTATTCCATGCTTTGACAGATATGGAACCCTTTTAGAATCTTCTGCTATGCCAATGCCTTCTTCCATCTGCAACTTTTTRTAGGAAGGAGGTTTCACCATTTTACRTCTAGTAACCTAACATACATGTCAAAATGCACGAAGTAAAAGGGTTGAATCCGAGGAAAGAAACAATACCTTCTGAAGCAAATCCCATATAAATATCTTGAATTWTTGAAGCATGTAAGAGAGGAAATGGAATTGGGATGAATGGTTTTCTTTATAGAATAGAGGCAAGAAAAGCATGGGGTTCTTACCGTTTAAACTATAATTTGCATGACTAAATACATCTTCTACTTGATAGTTTGCTATGCAACTATTAAAAAGAAGAAAGCAAGTCTTCCAGTTCCTGTTAATCAGGTTGCAATCGTGTGACTTATTCGGTTAAACATAGATACAGACTAAGTCGGTTAAACATAGATACAGACTAAGTATTTAACTAATCAAATAAAAAGTTTTCGATACTCATGAGGAAGGAAATGATAATTGAACCACAGGGATTATGGAAGATCAATTGAAGCTTCAATTAGTTCACCATCTTGGCATGAGATGTTGCAGCAGACACTCATCTGATATGTCAACAATCATCACATTTTAGAAGATTTCAGGGAAAAAAGAAAGTCTGTTCAAGTTTAATTAATTCAAACACAAAGAGGAAAGAAAAACATAACCCAGAGACTCACAAAAGGAGAACAGATAGGACAATAAGGACAAGGATTGGAGTGATTTCCTCTTTCTGGTTCATAAATATGCTGGTGTAGGACATTGGTAACTTTTGCAAGAGGTTCAAACATTCGACTATATAAGGGCAGTCATCGATGGTTTGAAAACATTCATTATCCTGTTTCATTCGTTGTTCTCGCCTTATTTTCTGTTTTCAAATTTTTAAAAGATTGAAAATATGTTCGTTTTCGTGTTTTAGAAAAATGATTTTGAAAACGAAAGACACATTTTAAACTTAAAATTAAAAATAATTAAAATGTTATTTTAAGCATTTTTAAGAAAAACGTTCTCTTACAACCAAAACGCAGAGAACGTGTCTTTTATTCAGTATTTCTTTTTAGAAATTCTCAAAAAAAATTGTAATTACTTATATGACATTTAATTCTTGTATCTAATTTGAAGCTAAACATATGTTAATATTAACTATCAATTTATAAGAGATTCATTAGAAATAATCAAAAATGTTTTTCTATCAAATTCTAAACCAAACAAGTTTTCAAATTTTTCATTTTAAAAGAAAATGTTTAAAAAATACAAATCAAACGTACTATCAACACATTCGAAAATGGCCATCCAAAATAAAAAATTAAAAATATATTTTAAAATAAAAATTTAAATATAAACGGAACGAAACTTTTGAACAATTTCAATTATATTTAAACACATATACATGTTTCTTAGAGGGAGGTAGATTTGATGTCCCTGTCCCAAGTACTTGGCCCTTTTGCAAGCACTTCTACTATAACCAAACCCATATTCTATTTTTATTTTTCKTTTATTGTCTTTTTAATGAATATCTCTTTTATTCGGAGACAAATTTTTATCCATTTATAACTGAAATGCTTAATATGCTATCAGCGAATCAGTTATATTTTCTTGCAAAATGAGGGGATTTTTACTTTTAAMTTTGAAYAATATTTGATATTTGAGATTGCATTGGATTACTTGCATTCAGTCCAGTTTCGACCCCAAGATTTAAGAGAAAGTTGATAAAATGCATGGGGGTGACGGTAAACCATGTATGCAATTGCGGGAGAAAGACCTCTTGCCTCTCTTTACTTGCTTATTTGATGTATTCCATTAACCARCGAAATACATCATTCATAGTTTCAATCTTCACCATCCACATGGTGAGAGGACGAGGAGTGGAGAGCGCTAGACAGCACGAAGTGGTGGCTCAGGTGTGCGAGGTGATGGACCAGATGGAGGAATTGGAGTACCCTTYGGTAATCYCATTTCGTATMTAGCAAGCGGTGGCTCAGGTGTGCGAGGTGATGGACCAGATGGAGGAATTGGAGTACCCTTTGGTAATCTCATGTCATATCTAGCAAGTGGTGGCTCAGGTGTGCGAGGTGATGGACCTGATGGAGGAATTGGAGTACCCTTTGGCAGTCTCTTGACATATCCATGCCCATTAGAGAATCCATAGACAAATGAAGAGGAAATTGATTCAGATGAACTCGCTGCTACATCCTCGTGCTCTTGTTCAGAAGAGACAACCAAGGAAATAGAACTCTCAGCGGCAAAAGAAGCCACCAAACACAAAACCAACACAAGTAAAAGCCTCATGATCTTTCGCCAGAACTTGGAACTGCTGCAACTATTTTCTCTGTGATTYCGTCTTGGAGAAGTCTATGCTGCTTCAATGCTTAGCCATTATTTATATACAGCCATGGCCCTCTCATCTTTGATTCACCATAAAAGAAAATATATTCGGAATCTAGTTATTTGGAAACAAAATCTCTAAACTTAATATTCTTTAAATTTTTATTTTTCTTACTTGGGATGTAGATGAATGYCAATAAACAAAATCTTTACGTCGTTTATCTTGTTTGGGATAAGAGCAAAGTTGATAGTAAAATAGTAAAGTTTCTTTGTCAACGTCGAAGATAATAAAGMATTTATGGYAAGACTTGTTTCGTATAATATTATTTATGGAATGAATATATATTTGTATTAAATTTTCCATATAAAWCAAAAATAAAGAATTCATTATCAACTAGGGTTGGGATTTTGAGGAATGTTGAATATATGAAATAATTTCAACTTAATTTGCTAAATTAATTCATAAAATTTTAGAAACATTGAATTTATGAAATAAGTTGAACCTAATTTTTTAAATTAATTCATAGAATTTTAGAAACATTAAATATATGAAATACTTTAAACTTAATTTGCTAAATTAATTCATAAAATTTTAGAAACATTGAATATATAAAATATTTTAAACATTGCTAAATTCAATCATTTTTTGATGTATCTAAAGTCCTTTTAAATATTCAAAGTAAGGTCATTACTGAAAATATTAAAAAAGGGTAAGGATTAAATTGTCCAAAAAATGATTATCATATGTTGTAATATTTTAATCTATATTATATTGTATGAACTGAATTTGTTGAATTAATTTATAAAATTTTAGAAACATTAAACATATAAAATATTTTGAACCTTGCTACGTTCAATTATTTTTTAATGTATTTAACATTYTATCCAACTCCTTTTAAATATTTAAAGTAAGGTTATTATTGAAAATATTAAAAACGAATAAGGGATAAAATTGTCCAGAAAATTATTCTCATTATGCTTATGTTATGATATTTTAATTTTAATGTATTATAGATTTAATTAGGAAGAATTAAACTAACTTGAAGTAAAGAAATCTAATTAATTAACTTAGACTAAATCAAACATCCTAGTATAGAAGGAGGAAACCATAAAAATGTGAAATTTTTTAAAAAAACAAATAGTGATTTATTAAATTTAAGATATTAGTCGTATCAAAATAACTAAATCATTTTTTAATAAAGAAAAATCTTCTCCATCAAAACCAAGAAAAGAAATCATCATCTCTCACATGAATTTCACACAAGATAATTAAATTCTTTAACACATAAAGATGAATTATCTCTATAAATATAGGTATTAAAAACCACCCTTACTTTAGTTGAAGGGTAGAGATGCAAATGTCAAAGTGATTGAGAGTAAATGATTATTGAAGAAAAAAGTTACACATGTAGGAGCGCAGGGGAGGGGCGGGGGAACGAGAGAAGAAGAAAATGAGAAAGACATAAAAAGGATTAAAATTTTAAAAAAATTACTGCATATATTTTTATTTTAAAATAAAATAATCATAATGCCAATTCCATAAAAATATCTATTTTCCTAAGATCGTTTGAATATTTACTTTCTTTACATTGAGAAATCGATTTCCTATATATATATATATATATATATTCATGTGTGTTAGAAAAGCGGAGACAAGATTTACTTGTCTCCCTATAGTCTACAAAGAGAGAAGCAGAATAAAAGACAGAAAAGAAGAGGAAGTAAATGGAAACTAAAATTTCATTYAGAAAACTTGAATTTGCTGCAAATCTATTAAATCATATCATTTGGGAAACCATTCTCCAACCTAAAAGATATTCATCAGAACAACTAAACCATGAAAGATGATCAGGTATCATTATGGAGAGGTTTTGGTGATTCAAACTGCACTTTTTCACAAGTCGACCACCAGTTCACCTGCTTCCAATTGTAGCATGAAGTTTGATGATCAGTTCCTCCTCTCCAGGTGAGAAACTGCTACCAACAGGATCAGTTCTTGACTATTCCACCTGATTCTGCAATTCTTCCCGCATCATCTCCTCAGTCCTGTTAATTGCACAG
>MEJB01000028.1:4644130-4656454 GCA_001752375.1 Rhazya stricta | reverse complement strand
AACGAGGAAGGATATAATAATCTGATTCAGATTCAAACGGCCACGAGTTTTATGATAGTAATTATTATAAACCAAGCTCTATTAGTTAAACCAAAGGCATTGACAATAAAACCTAAACTCTTCGACAATTACCTATCATACTCATGAGTAAGGATTGGATCAAGAATCGAGCTAGTTAAAGCCACTGCACTTTTTTGCGACCTAGTAAAAATTTAGTCTGCCCAACTGAACCTCAGTAAAAAATTGCGAATAATTCAAGCCCACAACCCATTTACTCGCCCTTCCTCAACGTTTCCTACCATAACCAAAGCCATCTATTCTATTTTTCTTTTTCTTTTCTTTTCTTTTTTCACGAACATCTTTTTTTTCTTTTCTGAAACATGTTCATCATTTTATAATTGAAATGAATATTCTCCCAGTGATGATTTAATTACTTTTCATGCAAAAGCTGGATTTTTACTTTAACTTGGAACCGATTTGATATTTAAGATTTCATTGGATTAGATCGAAGTTTAGACCTCAAGATCAACAGAAAGTTGATGAAATGCATGCAATTGAATGAGAAGAGACCTCTCGCCTCTTATTGTTTCCTCAGATTTATTCCATTAACCAACAAAATTCATCATTAATAGTTTGGATTTACACCATCCACATGGTGTTTTGGAGAAAGAGGGGGGAGGAGGGGAAGCACTAGGCCCCTTGGCTATCCTTAGCATACTCGAATCTTTCTACACTTCTTTTCCTGGGAACTGGCCGTAGCTTACTGTACTCCAGTGCATGAGGTTATGCAGGAAATAGTGGATCAGTTGGTGCAGGATGTGATGGACCAGATGGAGGAATTGGAGAACTCTTTGGGAATCTCTTAATATGTCCATTCCCATTAGAGAAACCAAATTTAACAGATGAAGAGGAAAACAATTCAGATGAACTAGTTGCTCCATCATTGTGCTCTTGTTCAGATGGCACAGCCAAGGAAACTGAACTTTCACCGATGAGAGAAGCCACCAAGCACAAAACCAACACAAGTAAAAGCCTCATCGTTCTTTGCCAAATATGAACTGTTGCAATATTTTCTCTATGATTCAGTCTAAAAATCTTGGCAAAAGACTATGCGCTTCAGCTGCTTGGCGCCCCGTATGAAACTAACAGCCGCTGGCCGCTTCGCGTCTAGAGGATATAAACCACGTAATTAATGCCACAGTTAGCGAGGGTTAGAGTGCATAAGGAGAGGATATTTTGTTTCAATGAGAAGATGTCAAACGAAAAGTGGCAGCAGCAAGTTATAGGGGGCTCGGCAGATATGTGTGCCTTAGGGCGAATTCACAGAACTTGCTTGACGTTCGCAACAGCATTGCAGATGGAGAAAAAAATAAGTGGTGAGAATGTAAGCTGGCAAGTTCGAGGTTTTAATTGGGTAGTCAGATAAAGAAATAGGAAATGCTGCAATAATGCTAAGGGCTACATTAGAATAATAATAATATCTTATATCTATGTTACACTAATAAAATTTCAAAAACTTTTCCCGGGCATTGACTAGCTAGTAAAAACGATTGGTCAGATGATTCAGTCCGAAGATAAGTATAATAAAGATAGAAATAGAGATATACAGGGAAGAAATCAGAAAAACAATGAAGGAAAGAAAGAGTTAATGCAAAGACGTTGATAAGTAGTGGGGACAGGTGACAAGAGAAGTTGGCAGTTCGAAAATAAATCTCGGGAAGGAGAACGGCTTAGGCTGGTGGTGTCAGGTAACACAATTGACCTCGCCCGAAAGGTGGATGCTAACATATAAGCCCCCCCCCCCCCCCCCAGCCGAAGTGGGCTAAGGGATAGCGGAGGCAGCCGCATGATGGTCGGCCATCTAATAAGGTATGGCTGTAGTAATTAAGGCAAGATGAAACAGCCAAGCTAAAAAAAATATTTGGGCAATATTTGTTTGTAAAGGAAAATGAGAACACAGATTCGATTTAGAATGCAATAAAAAGTATTGTCAAGGAAAAAAACTTATTAGTCAATATCAACACAAATTCAAATTAAAATTAAACATAAAAATGAAAGTATTATCTAAATAATTAGAATTTTTTTGGTTAATCATTAGAAAGAAAAAAAAGAAAAAACATGTTTTTTACATTTTCGCGATATGAGAGTGTTTTGTTTTAAAATACTCAAAACTACATTTTATTTTTTTAGTCTTTAGTAAATATCTTTTATTTTTTATTTCAAAAAAATATTTTTGAAAATACTAAAGAGAAACATGTTTTCACTGGTTTGAAAAATTAAAAATAGAAAATAGTACAAAAATAATAGAGGGGTCAGGGTCTGATTTCCTTAGTATTTTTCATGCTAAATTTGTTTTCATCCATTGTTTATTTTAATGAAGTTTGTATTTGGCTAATTAGACACTAGACATAGGTGATCAGATAATAGAATAAATATAAAAATTTAATAATTATAGAAGGTCTTACTTTTTCAATGCTTATTGAAAATAGTCTAAATTTTTATGTTGTTAAGGGGGAAAAAAAAAGGTATTAATAGATTTAAAAGTCAAAATCAGGGGTGGTCCTAGGGTAGGATGACATAGACGACCACCTGGGCTCAAAAAGTGAACGAATTTAGAGATCCCAAATTTTATTAGTTAAATGTTTTATATGTAGAATTTTTACAGCTTAATGACTAGTTACAGTCCAACATAAGATTAATTAGTCTTAGATATGATATAAAAAAGCCCACAACCTAACAAAGCAAAATATAGTTTTTTTTAACAACACAATATTATATTATTTTTCAATCAATAAACAAAAATCACATTAACGTCTTCTTACTACCGTATTCCATTGACTCTCGTTGTTCCAACAGATCCAAATAGAAGGTTACTTTATCTTTATTCTATCAAATTTCAAAGAAAAAATATGATCTTGTGACCTTTGTTTAGAAGAACACTTGTGGGGTGCGATCTCCTGACTCCATTGCAATATAGGTACAATCAATTTTTCTTGTTTTTTGTAATGTTTGTCGACAATTTCTTTAGCTCTCAAGATATGATTTTTATCTTAGTATATTAGTATTTTTTAATGTTTCATATTTGGATTTAGTGTCAGTGTTGGRTAAAAGAACTTCTTTAGTTAGTTTTAGGAAATTAAGTTTTTGCAATGTTTTTTTCCACACGATATTTAGATTTCAGTGATGATCTTGTAATTTTCATTCTTGTGTACATTTGTTCTCGGAGTCTCGGACATAAGAAAACTATAGTCAAAATTGGAAAAAAAAAATTGCAATGGTATGGAAGCTTTTGTTCTATTTTTATATTTCAAGTAATGGGCTGATGGCATAGAGGCACAAAACTAATGGAGTTGRGGTAATTGATAWGAAAATAAAGACARTTCGTGATTTATTTATTTCTTTCTGATTGTCAGGTGAMACAAATTGCTAAAAATGTTGATARTGTAGACAACGTTGCGGATGCAAAAAGTGAAGAAATTGAAAGTCAWATTACACTCCGATTCTATTGCTCCTCCTTAGGCCAAATAATATTTGTTTTAAAATTTAGTTTAGTATGTATATAATCTAATTCAATTATTATTTCTACTAGAAAATATTTGTCTAATTGTAAAAAAAGAATCAGAAAAAAATGAAGAGCTCATCAAATCTCAAATAGGGGCGATGGAAAAATTTCTTGCTCACAATAATAGTAATGCGACAGTTACCGATTTARTCAATAAAGAATTTCAAATGAGAATATTAAAAATAAAAATATTATGGATGARGAACATGAAGATTTAGTTCACAAAGAAAGTTTGAGGGCAAAAAAAWTTTTTGAGATGATGAAAATAAAAATCAACAAGAAGAAGATACTAATACATATTGTTTTGATGTGAGCTTGGATAGTAGTGATCCAACCAATTGGAAAATTATTAATCAAGAGTTGATAGACGCATTACTGAAAAAGGGCACTCCTAGAGTGAAAATAACTAATTTTCGTTAAGATTCAGAAAATAGATATTTCTCTATTAAACATTACATTCCATATTTATCAAATGGTGAGAAAATGGATAAAAAATGGTTGGTTTACTCGGTTTCATTAGACAAAGTATTTTATTTTTGTTGCAAGCTCTTTAAGCATCAACAAGATTAGTCTAGCATTCATTTAGCTAATGATGGAACRAATGATTCAAAAAATCACGAAACAAGTACAATTCACATATGAATAATGTGAGAAGATTGATTGAATTGGAAAAGAGATTACAAAATAATCTAACAATTGATAAGGATATTTAAAATCAAATCAATAAAGATAAGGAAGATAGGAGAYAAGTTTTTGTAAGGATACTTTCTATTGTTTGCTTTCTTGGTAAAAATAATTTAGCATTTCGTGGAGCTACTGAAATAATTTATGCAGAAAATAATGGAAATATTTTAGGATTAATTGAAATGGTTTCTAAGTTTGATCCAATAATGAAAAAGTTCATCAARTTAAGGAGAAGGAAATTCACAACCAATATCTTAGTCATAAAATGCAAAATATATTCATACTCATGTTGGCATGTGAGATAAAGAATGTAATCATTAAGAAAATGAGAGAAGCCAAATACTTTTCTATTGTACTCGATTGTACACCTAATATAAGTCATGAAGAACTAATGTCACTTATAGTAAGATGTATAGTTGTCTCACTGAATCCAATAAAAGTTGAATAGTTCTAGTTGAATATTTTTTTAATTATTTCTTAAAGTAGAAGATACATTAGGAGAATGATTGTCAGGCGTGTTAATAAATGCTCTACAAACACTTGAACTTGACATGAAAAACTTAAGGGGCCATGGTCATGATAGTGGCTCTAATATGAAAGGAAAACATAAAGGAGTACAGAAAAGAGTCCTTCAATATCGATTACTTTAGAGTTGATGAAATTATGAGTAATGAGATAACACATCCGGTTGAAGAATCCTTTAGAGTTGATTACTTTTTATATATAATTGATCAAGCTCTTTCTTCACTTAAATATTGATTTGAACAATTAGAAAATTATGAAGATATTTTTGGATTTCTATTTTATTTACAAAAGTTATATTTTATAGATGATGATAGTTTGAAGAACTCATGTAAAAATGTTGAATAATTTTGCAGCATGAAATTATTTCTGATATTGATGGATAAGAGCTATTTTCATAGCTCAAAGTTGTAAGATATTTGCCAATTAAAATCACAAAGACAGTTGAAGTGTTAGATTATTTAAAGAAGATGGATTTTTGTTTTCTAAATGTGTGAACTGCTTATAGGATATTGTTGTTGACAATACCAGTTATAGTTACATCTGCAGAGAGGAGTTTCTCAAAATTGAAGCTGATAAAATCTTACCTTAGGTGTCAACAATGTCTTGGGATATAGGTTAAATGGGTGGTAATGTTATCTATTGAAACTCGCATGTTAGAACATATTGATTGTAATAACGTAATTGTAGAATTTTCATATCAAAATGGTAGAAGACTAAATATGATATGAAGCATAATCTTTTCTATTTTCTTATTACTTTGAAAGTCTTTACTTAGTAGAAAATTTGATATGGTTATTATGTATAAATATTTTTCAGGTAATATTTAATTATTTATTAGAGGATCGAGGACCGAGGGCTTCGGAACAGACTTTCGCCTAAGGCTCCAAATTCTCAAAGCCGACCCTGCTCAGAATTAATATCTTATAAAAATTTTCACTTCTCGCTAAAAATTATAGTTTTTTGTCATTTCGTGTTATTAGCCAAACGATCACAATATATCTCTCTCGTCTTCCATTGTTGATAATAAACATTGTTCTAACTCCAACCGAAAGTCTCTCATATCAATCAATATAAGGAGAAGCTTTATACTGGGCATAACTTAACTAGTAGGATGTCCACTAGTTAAGCTCCATCCAATAATAAAGTGACATATGTAATAATAGTCTACATAAGCAAACAAATGCCAAATCATCCACTTCTCTTTAACACTGCACTCATCCGTCTAATGGCATTATTTAAAAATTCTTCAGACATCCACCTAAAATTTTCATTTTTGGCGCTCCTTTTCTGACTCTATGTTCTCCCTATCTGCATCAATCTTCTTCGATATCCAAGAAATTKTGTTCAAGTCTCATGCCAAAATCAACCATAGCTGAGGTATAAGGATTTTAAGTTTAATATGTAGATTGAAATAAATATTACWATMTCATAGGATTATTTTGATTATTTTTTGATGGATAATCAAAACTAAAAAAGAATCATAGATGCAAAGAAGACAATAATAATGAGTTGTAACTTTTTCATATGTTTATTTGTTCCTCTTTGTCTATCTTTTGTTTAATCTTTGGTTTATTCTTTCTTTCTGGGAGTTTGCTAATCAGGTTATTCGGTTTATTATTTAGTTTAATCTTTTTTTAGGGAGTTTGGTAATTTGAATGTTTCTTGTTGGATGCACTTCTAATTTTTGATGGAATAATCTAGTTAGTTCCAATTACTTTTAGAAAATAGTTTTTCTAGGAGTGTTGTAGTGTTTGGGTAAGTTATTAGTAGGAGGAAATTTCGTGTATTTTTTTTTTTTTTTCAATTGAAGGATTAGTAAGTACAGAGTTTACTTATATTCTAAAGGGATTTTCCTTTTCTTTTTCCACATAATATATTATTTGTTAGCCTAATTTCTACATTTTTTTAGTAATCATGCCTTAATTTTCTTCCTCTACCACATTTAAGAACTGACCGTGCATTGCAAAATGTTGAAGTGCACATCATTAAAGCTCTTTGTTGATGTACTTATAAAATTTGCTCTTATTATCAAGAAGATGCTTCATTTTTTCGTTTTTGTTCTGTCATTAGACTTCTTATACAAAAATATCTCTATAAATCCTAAAAAAAGAAAAAGGGAATTCAACATTGAAGTCATTTTTGAAATAAAATAATGTGCTTGTCATAGATGTTACTTATAGAAATTAGTTTTATATTCTGTTTTAAAAGCTTGTCATAAGTCCATTGCTGGATCCCTTTTTTTTTTTTTTTTTTGGACCTGTGGTTTCGAGGAACGGCTTTAATGTTATTAATTGAGAAGCTTAGGAAATATGCTTGTGATTGAAGTACATGGAATTGGTAATATTTGGCAGTAGTATGTGTATACTAAAAGTTTCTTTGAATTGTGATGGCACATACTAATAATGAGAAGCTTCTCAGACTTTTTCTTTTTATGGCTTAAAAGGCTATTATATAGGTTATGATCGTTTACAATGTTTTCAATACATCAAGCAATATCATTACTAGAAGAGAATCAAATAGAACAAAAAGACAAAAGCAAAGGCAGAGGTAATGACTTTTAAAATTTTCTATTTATTTATGTGATGGAAGCTACATAAATTTGACTTTTTTTTATGCAGATCATAATGTTTGAAAATAAATTTGACAATTCATTTGATCATGCTCATAATACGTTGAAAGTTGGAATGATATTTAAATCAGAGGATGATGCATATAATGCATCTAATGTCTATGCCATTTCAGAGGGGTTTGGAGTAAGGGAGGGGCATAAATCTTGGTGTAGAAATGAAGTAGTTACATGTATAAGGAAAGTCTTCAATAGTTGCACCTCATGCAAAAATAATATTGGTATGAATGTATGGCAAGAATGAAATTAAAATATTGAATGGATTGTGGAAACTAGTTAAGTTTAATGATAGTCATAATCATCAAATGATTGTGATGGACAAAAGCATTTTATCTCTTCTGCAACGAAACTTACAKTAGTTCACTAAACAAATCATTGCTTCATAGTTAATTCTGGTGTTGCCCTTAAGAAAGGGTATTGGTACTTGGTGAAACAAGCTAGTGGAGCGGAGTGTTGATTGCATTGAAGAAGATATTCAAAATTTTCAACAATTTCATAGAAGAAGTTTGATTAGTTGTGGAGATGCACAATCTCTTATCAAATATTTTAAGAATAGATAATTGGAAGATGCAAATTTTTTATATACTTTTGAGCCGGATGATGAAGGCAGATTGTCTAATGCCTTTTGGAGGGATGGACAGTCCAAATTGCACTACGAATGTTTTGGAGATGTGGTGATCTTTGATACTATATATCCAACAAACAAGTGAAACATGTTTTTGATTCATTTGTTGGYATGAATAACCATTGAAAAAATATTTATTTGGATGTGCTTTCTTGCATGATGAGACTACAAGGATATTTGAATGGTTGTTTACAACAATTCTAGATTCTATGGGTGGAAAAGCACCAATCTCTATTTTCACCAATCAAGATCAYATAATGGGAGTTGCGATGAAAAATGTGTTGCCTAATACATGTCATCGCTTATGTGAGTGGCATATTGAAAACATGCTATAAAGAAGATCTCTCATCTTCTTCAACAACCAGATTTTAGAAAATATTTTAATATACTTTTGTGGAAAAGTGATTTTTACTGTACTTGGCAAAACATAGTTGATGAATTTAATTTTGGAGAGAATGATTGGTTGAAGAGATTGCATGGATTGAAGGAGAAATGGTGCAATTCAGCATTGAATAGTTTCATTTATAGTTGCCATATGTTTGAACCTTTGAGGTTATTGTGCCGTCATGCTTTAACAGTTATGCATTCCTTGAATTTTGATGGGATCCCTGAAAAATATATTTTGGAGTGTTGGACTAAAAATGCTAAGCAAGACATAGGATTTAGTGCATAAAATCTCCAAAATATTGATACTTTAGTATCTTCTTCTACTGTTCCTTAATGGTTTGATGAGAGATTCATTTTCTTTGATGAGTATGGTTCAGGATGATGCTTCAGAGGAGATTGTTAGGCAATATCTAAATATTACAGAATGCAAACTTATTCAATACCAAAATAGTGTATCTTCATGTGAATATGGAGAGACCAGTAATGGCTGTGAACAAGATATTGAAGATGGTGATTGCATTGTCCAAGATCCTATTAACAAAAAGAAGAAAGGAGAGAAGAATTTCAGATTGAGAAGCTTTATTGAAAAGAAAAGAGGCAAGCACCAAAAAGTGGCAGGGAGTGTAAAGATACATAATTACAACAAAAAAGAAGCAAGTGTAGAAATACAAGTATCACAGGTAAAAGTTTGATTTTCAAATTTTTATTGAGGCTGTTTACAATATGATAAAGGAGAACAACTTCAAAAAAAGCCAAAGAATTTCTCTACAATATAGCCAAAGAATTTTTATACAATATTCTCCTAATATACATGATCACAAAATATGAGCCTTTTCCAAAATACAAACTTTAGCTTTGCCAAAGCTAAGCTGGAGCAATAATAATCCACATGAGAAGATAGAAGCTGCAATAATTTCTCAGAACAGATGCAACAACATTTTTGGCTATCAAACTTTTAACTTTGCTTTAGCACTAATTGARCTTCACCATTGCCTAGCTGACTGTCCATCATGTCTTTGAGATGACATTTCTAAGTTTGTTTGATTTGCTTTAATGTTGAAGTACTCCTTTAAAAAATTGTGGGCTTTTCATCTTCATCCGTATCATCCCTCAAATTCGGTGTTGGACAAGCCTCAACTGCCATTATTTGCAAAAGTTTGGAGAAACATGTAGATTTATAAACAACAAATTAGATTTATAAAATTAGCCAATATCTATAAAATTAATAGTGAATTCTATAAAATAAGAAATATCAAAAATACAAATAAGGTTTGCTCATAACTCTAAAATTAATTATACCTCGCACCGCATAAATGAGCCTGCAAAACGAGCTAGAACCCAATTAGGCCTAATACAAATATTCAGCTTAAATGTTCAAATTTTTCAGGTTATCATATATTCATATTGTCATAAAACCACAAAAAATGCAGCACCTACCATTTACAGCATTGGACAGAAAAGCTTGATTCCCTATAAAAATTTCAAGAAGAAGAGCAAACCTGGCAAAAGTCTAATTTGTGCCCCTAACCCAATCAGCATAGTRGTTTATTAAAAATTCAAGAATCTTAGTGTAATWCCCGAGATTTATTTTTATTTTTACGAATTTTTTATGATTATATAATTTATATTMTAATCCATTAATTAGATTATACTCATGATTATTAGTGGTTTGATTGTTTTGCAGCGGAAGGACTTAGAGACTGAAATGTTCGATGTGCCAATTAGAAATAAATTATTATTTATCTTACTCATTAATTTATTTGTGCATTATTATGTGAGTACAATTATTTAAATTTGAAATTTTATTAGTTTAATTTAATTGTAATTTTTAATTAATTAATTTAGGCTATATCCAATAGAGCCCGTTCTCTTCTTATTCAAACCAAAAACCAGATTTAGAGTTCGATTTTGGACAAGAAGAAAACTAATAGATCTTGATTTAGTTGAACTTAGTTTGTTAAGGAATAAACATGGCCCACGAAAAATTTTTGGTTATGATTAAGTTAGTTTTCAAAAAAAATATATATATATTTACAATCTGAAAAAGATAACGATTCATCCTCTTCCTTAAACATAAACCCTAACCCCCTCCTCTTCCCTCTGCCCTCATAGATGCCTGCCTTCCCTCTCTCTCTCTCTCTCTCTCTCTCTCTAATATTACATTTTAGTTGGTATTTTATAGTGGTTTAGGGTGGTGTGGATAATTTATTTTATTTTGTTATTAGATTTTTTTAATTGTTTTATATAGATTATGGTTAAGTGTGATGGATACTATTTATTTGAATTGTTATATGTTATTTATAGATTTGATGTTTGTTATTATTAGTGTTTAATAATTTAGATTGTCTTGAAAACTTATTTGCTTTTATGGCTTCGTAATATATCGTATAGATTATTTTTAGTTATTTTTTTTTGATTATATTATATCGTTATTACTGTAGTTAGCTTAGAGTTTCTTTGTTTTTGTAGGGGATTTTCACTAGTAGTGTAATTATTTGCCTATAGTGTGGATTGGTAGTGTGATTTTGTACCCTTATTTTATTGTACGCGTGTCATCCTTTATTATCCTATCATTTTATAATAATTGGTAGCTAGAGATTATTAATAGTGTAAGTAACGTCTCCAACTTTGTGAGATATCGAAAGTGATTTGGATGTTCTCCTTAACCTATGACCTATCGATGTCTATAGGGGTTATGTGGTATAAGAGTATGTGTATTAGGTGGTATTAAAGTACTAGATCGAAATGGTGATGGAAAAAATGTTAATAAGGATCAACCTTTATAGTTTATAATTTTAATTAAAAAAAAGTTCGATATGAGAAGATATATAGTATAATGAAAAGGTCGAATGTAAAAAAATTTTATAACGAAGATTTTACGTAATACAATCGGTATCGTTTTTTTCTACCTACCCGTTTATGGATCTGGATTATTTCTGTTACTTTTATACCTAATTATATGAGTGTTTTTTGACATGATTTGATAGTTTATAAGTAGTTCTATTATTTTTTAATGTTATTGATTTGTAGTGCTTAAGTATGTAAATACAGTTTATATTGTGGAGTAATATTTTTTATTAACGTTTATGTAATTTATCCCTTACATCTTTTAAATTATATGAATGAACTTCGTAGGAATCATTTTTATTAAACAATATTCAATTAGCGAATATCCTAGGACGTAGACCAAACATGGTGATTGCAGATCCATCTCATGTTGTTCATGTTGGATATTATAATTATTTGTTGTCTATTAAGGTGTTTTTTACTTAATACGAATAATTGGTTATGTAAATGAAAATTAGTGATTTTACATGAGTGAATATTAGCGAGTACTATATAAAAGGATACCACTATGGGTTGGTTAGTATAGATAGCCTCACTTTAATGGTACCTTAGCTATATTGAGCATATTTGATCGTATTTTCATATTTTAATTAAATACGGAGGATACAAGAAATTTTGTTATTTTTATTAGTACCTAAGTGTTATTTAGAATGAAATAGTTATTTGGTGATTTAAGTATATTTTAACATAATTTTATAATAAAGATCTTGTATAAGAATTGATAAAAGAAAATGAAATAGTATGGTTTGAATTTAAAGTGTAATTTGTATAAAGTATAAAAAGAATTAATAATAATGTATTATGTTTTGGATCCCGTAAGCCAATTAAATTTGCTTTTTTGAATTCTTAAAGTGGAAACTAGGAATTTGGGTCCACATCATAACTGTCAGATTCCGCATTACCACAGTAAACGGACCTTGTTCCTACGCAAGATCCTCCACGCTTTGCGCCTGCCGCTTATCACGGAACAGTGTACCAAGCACGCGTCACTGTTCTTTGTATCCTCTACAACGCCAGTATGGCGTAGCTATCTCTTCTCCCTCCCCCCCCTCTCTCTCTCTCTTCTCT
>MEJB01000028.1:4468111-4644105 GCA_001752375.1 Rhazya stricta | reverse complement strand
GAAGGAGAAAAATATGAAATTTGTTTACATGGTGAAACTTTAAGTTGAGTATGATAAGTAAAAAGAGGGAAAATATGTTTCTAGAAAAATCATTTGAGATACAATTTATATATATATTTAGGTTTGTATGATAAAGTAATATATATTGTGATCATGATTATGTTGTTTTTTTAAGAAACAATTAGGAGGCATGAAATTAAATTTATTATACTTAGTAGTTCGATTATTATCGACATGGACTCTCAAAACCTCCGAACATTATTGGTTAGTACCTCAACCATAGGAAACATGATGAACGTTATAATGGTGGAACACTTATTTAAATAAATGTATTGGGTTTAAACAATTTCAGATGATTATTCTTTGTGTCAATTAATATTAGGATACTTGTGGCACAGTCGAGTTCGTGGACCAACCAGGGCATTCCCACTGAGCGATTTAAAGTAAAACGAAATGTTACTAAGACTTCAAGTTAGTCATTTTCACATTCTTTATTAATTGTATTGCATGTGTATTTGGTATATAATTGGATTGTTTTTATGTGACATAATTTATCGATTTTATTTCTAGTATGGAATTTTTCTACTGATGAAATGTTGTGTGTGAAGTTTAAGTTCAGAGTATATGTGATCCATATTCATGTGTCTATAGTCTTTAGTATTTTGCACCATTTTTTGGCATGGGCATAATCATGCATTTTAGAAAGCAAATGTTTTAAAAAATGAAGCTTGGAAAAGAAAATATATTGAGGAATGAAGCTTTAKAAAAATGTAATTTTTAAATGTTGAATGATTTCCAAACGTAAGAAATTTGAAAAAGGAGTGTAAAGCCTAGATCATGAAAGGTGGGAGTGAAAAATGGGGCATGGGGGATCGGTGCGTCCGACCCAATCCTCTTATAGGGTGGSAAAGCATGAAATGTTCACCTCTTGCAAGGTGAAAGTGAAAGGAAAAGATTAATTACTTACTGAGCTTAGTAGCTCACCCTATATTCCCTTATTTTATGTTTTAGGTGATGATAGCCATATGGTATGTGGAGATCACTTGGGGAGGTGACTTTGATACCTATTAGTCATTTATGCTAATTAAATTTTCTATTGATTTATGAACTTATTAAATGCTTCAATTTTTATTCGTTTTATTTCAAAAGCTTCCGCTGGATTTTAAATTTTGAGTATTTTGCTGGTAAATTATATTATTGTGGTTTCAAGTTATTTCATTATATGTGGAGTATTAGAAATGTTAGGTGTAAAATTTTCTAATTGTATATAGGGGGAATATGTTGATATTACATAAAAAACTCTGCCAAAATTCTTTTAAAACCCTTTGTATTACGATAACCAAAATTTTTTTTTTCAATTTCCGTAATATATGTGAAGGTAATTGATGACATTTTCAAATTATGATAGTTTCTAATTTGGAGTGTTATACTTAGCACACTAGAATTCCATGAAYGTTAAAGAAGATAAGCCAGTTTACGGRAAGAAGATTAKTATTTTCATTTGAACTCATAACAATTCTGAGATGTACTTTGCATTAACTTGACAAACATAAATCAAAAGTAAATGAAATTTAGAAAAGGAAGAGCATCTTATTAAATTTAAGTCTAACATGAAAAGGCATGTATATTGCAACCTCTAAATCAACTATTTTAAACGGTAGTAAAACTACAAATTGCAAATTCTAGAAATCGATTTTCAGGTCCTATTGCGAGATGAAGTTGATACGCATTCAAATATCTATTTTATATGTATATAAACTTAAATATAGAGATAAAAGAGYTGGGCTTACAGAGGATAGGGTGAATTCGATTAACTATTGAAGGCACTTTTGTGTAAAAGAGAGAAGATGCAAAATTTATACTAGCAGAAACCCTTCTCCTATACTAGGATTGATTCTGGCAGGATGCTCCAACAAGATTTCTTCTATTGATCCAGAGAGAATAAACAAAGAGAACAAAGGGGTAGAAGAGTTTAGGATGATTTGGCATTTATTTGCTTATGCGGATTGTTATTACATGTATCATTCTATTATTGGATGAATTCCACTAGTTAAGTTATCCCCACCATAAAACTTCTTCAATATGAGACTCAATGCACCCCAAATAATTAGTCTAATGTTGTTGGAAATGAACCTGAACTACTTAGCTATACCTCAGGCCTAGCATATAGCTTGGGAGAGGATTTCCTAAGTTTATATAGTAAGCGCTTCACCGTCAAACCCAACATCTATAAGACTTAATATGTATCCCTGCCTATCAAGATATTGCAATGCGAAAGTTGCGGAATTGGTTCCTATTTGATAAAATTGAAGTCTGAAGACATAAGTTTGAACACTAAATTTGAAGACTAAAGCTTCATAGGTAACTAAATTTCTCTTAACATTGATTATTTACTTTGTAATGTCTGAATTTGAAGTTTGAATTCTGCTAGAGTCTTTGATAATCAATTTAGAAAAATACTCTGAATATTATCACTTTTACAATTTTGTCCTTTTCTTCTTCATTTAAATTTATATTTTTTTWAAAAAAWTCGTAAGTACATGCAACTATTTGAAAGGATAAAGGAGAGAATAGAGTTAATTTTGTCTRACAATAAAATTCTATTAAATTTGTGCATCCGAGCTTGTACAGTGATAAATGATAAGTCACACTTTACCATTTAGTAAGATATTTTAAATTATATTATCAAATAATATTAATTCAAGAAGTATTTAACTAGCTCGATTTTAAGTATCCAATTACATTATAAGATAGGGCATTAAACTATTGCATGTGGTCCAATATCGAGAATATGTAGCCTATTCTTCTAAGATTATATTTTTTTTTAATTACAAAAAAAGAAAGTGCTTTTAAAAAAAAGTAATTTAAAAAATAAATAAATTATTTTTTATTTTTCAACATCAATACTAAACAAAACCTGTTTATAAAAAGCATACCCATATTACTTTTCAAAAAATGTTTTTTTAATGTTTAAAATTGTTTACGTTAAAATTTGTTTTGAATAATTAATTTAAAATCGATAAAAATAGCTTTTGATTATAAAAAATGTTAGAAGCAGCAAAAAGAACAAGGCCATGATTGGCTTTTATACCATATTATTAAACAAAAATTATGTAGATTTGAAAGTTCACAATTATTGAGTACATGGACTGATAATTTGTGGTTTTTATTTTTCATAACATGATAATTAGCATCAAATAGAATGTAATAAAAGAAGAATCATTCAAAAATAAATGCCGACAACATTGTTGTTGACTGTTAAGTCCCTCTTGAATTGACCAAGGTAGGGACACAGCAGAATCTATCAAACAATTATATAAAAATTTGACCGTTGGATTTGATCTTGCTGATTTAATTAACATTAATGTTAATTTAATCATATTCATTTTCAACAATATTCGAACATAATAATCACCAAGAAAATCCATTAAACAAATAAAAAATAAATTATTATATGTATGACCAAATCCAATCATGAGACAGGTCAAGAAATGGGACACGAAATGCCAACTTGGAAATGAATAATGCTATTTAAAGTAAATGAATAATTTAAAATAATAAAAAATATTCAATAAATTAATAAGATTAAGAATCTAAATTACAGCATAATTTATGCTGGGATTATTCCTTTAWCATGTGGCACCCAGCTACGACCAGATTCTTTCCTCTCTTATAAAATTTGGACTTTCCAGCGGAATTCTCATAAATATATAAATTATTGGTGAAATTTCTATTCTCATCTAATGATGATTCTAACATAAGGTTTGCAAGTACATTTTTAAGGAAAAAATCAAAGGATGAATTTTACTGACACGTGATCGTATCAGTAATTTATTTTGTTCATATGGGTAAAATAGTAAATTAGTTATTATCAAATACTTTTTTAAATTATCGTATCAATTATTTTATTTTCATAAAAAGATATCATAATATTTCTTGAATATAAATTAAAGAATCATATTTGCAAGTTAATCTTTAATTTTTTTAAATTATAAATTAGTCTCGAATAAGTATTAATGAAGAATTGAAGCGTGAATAACTAGCTAATAATTGATTGAATGCGACATAAACGACGTTAAAGTGAAGGGGGAGACAATCACCTCGAAATTTTTAAAATTTATTTGTTTTTAAGGAAAAATAAATGATTTTAAATAATTCTTATAAACTTTTCGGTACTTGTGCCTTTAAAATTAAAGCAGAGAAATAAGGAGCCCAAAGCAAAGGGCCACTCAAAGTAAGTGGTCCACATGACAAAGTGAATCTCTTGTGGTATTTCATCGTCATCCATATTATAAATAAATAAATAAAGTATATTTTATTTTCTTTCTCTTTTTAAGTGAAAAAGTATCTTTTCTATGCAAATATTGTGTTGTGTAATTGTGACTGTTGAATTTCTASAGTATTATGCTATGGATTTAGTTTATGCAAAATGCTTSGTCCTAACTTAGTAGATAAAATATATTATATTATTCAAAATTTAACTTTTATTTATTTTATAATTTTAACGATAAATGTTTCTCAAAAATAAAAATTATCGAGTTGAACAAGTTTAATATAATTAATTCCTCAAGCCAATAGCTTAGCATAATTGAAGAAATCATACAGCTTTCCTACAAGAATATAAGTATAAAAAAAAGTGATGAATTAAGGTGGCAATGAGTTGATGTAATTCATTGTACTACACAAGGGTACATTTTAGAGAATTAAATGGCAGGACCCTAATTAAACATAATTGGAGTATTTAATTTTCCAAGATATTAATATTTTTTCCCTCTAATTGTTCAACTAGTAATAAAATTACTAAAGCAATTGCCAACAAAACATACCACGATTGATAAAGAAGAGATGCACCAATGTTCTTAATAATCAAAGAGCATTTCCTTTGCCTTTAAGTTAAGAGCCCAATTCTCASTCTAGTATTTGCAAAAAGGTAGYAAATTTATTAAATTATTTAAGACAATTTCATGATTTCATCAATATTATATGAGTAATGAATGCTAATTGCATGTATCAACTGTTTTATTATCCCCCTTTTAATTTGCATCTTGCAACGAAGTTATATAGACAAAGTAAAAAGTTCGTGAAATCTATATAAYATTAGATTAAAAAGACTAAACTAATATTATTTAATTTTCGTGTCTCTAATTACTATTATTACCTTTGTATTATATTATAAGTCATTTTAGGAAGGATGTTTCCTTTTAAAATATAAGTCACTCTATAAGATTATAAAAAATATATATATTTTTATTATATCCCTATTTATATGCCTTGAAAATTGAATTGTGTGGCTCTTTTTTGTATTTTTTTCAAGATACTTTAAGTGAGATTGAGAGTTTATTTGAAAATAAAAGAAAAAAATGATAATTGATTGATCTTGAATTCAGAGAATTAAAAAAGATACTTGAAATGAGATTGAGAGTTTATTTGAAAATAAGAAAAAGAATGATAATTAATTGATCTTAAATTTAGAGAATTAAAGAAGATAGAAGAAGGGTATTTTAGGAAGTTTAGATAAAAGACATGAATGTAACTTTTTTCTTTCATACCTCTTTTTTATAAGAGTTGTCGATTTTATCAACTTGGACTTCAAAATAGTCTCACTTTTATGCTCAATATCAACTTTCTCTAACAAATATAGGTAATATTAAAAATATATTTTAACATTAACAAGCATTAGATTGATAATTTAGTTMGAGAAGAGGGTTCAATTGCAAATAAGATAAAATTAAGTGCTATGGAATGTAAAGATATGAATTGAAAGGGTCAAAAACATTTGAAGGGTAATTTTGTCAAAGATTATTCTTTTCAAAATCATTATTCAATTTGAATGGGAAAAAGTGAAGGTTCTCTGTAAGTTGTAACCCACCGCCATTGAAAGCCTCCAACGCAGCTTTTGTCCCTCTCTCCATAACTTCTCTCTCTCTCTGCGCGTTTGTAACTTTGCATTGATAACCTACTAGTCTCTTCTTCTCCACCTCACTATTTAATTTTTCTGTTCGTTTTGATGGTAGAAGTTTTCATATTGTATTCTTCAAGGTTTTCAACAGAATCATCTTTGTCAGTTCATCTTTTGTTTCTTCYAGAATCTTCAATTTTCCGCCATTGATGATCCCGAGCCATTAAAACCTCAGAAGGGCTTTGCTTTCTTCGTTTCTTGAAGGAAAAAGAAGCAGAGAAGATTCAGCTTTTCTCAAGATATGAAGAAAGCAAAGTTGGACTTGTTCATGTCCCTGAGTCGGCAGAAGTCGGTTCAGATTTTGATGTTAGTAGCGATATTATATATTCTTTTAGTAAGTTTTGAGGTCCCTTTTGTTTTTCGARCTGGGTTTAGTGCGGTTTCTCAAGAGGGTTATAGTGGGATTGGTGGTGGGTTCTTGAATTCCAGGTCTTTTCTTCTCGAAAGTGAAGATAATTTGCAASAAAATGAACCTCCAATTCGCCCATTAGACGTTCCTTTGCGGGTTTCTAATGAATCGAAACCTGAAAGAAGCATAAAGGAGTTTACTGTTCCGTTATCAAGCTTGAATCTTGACGGCAGCATTCTTAATTCCTCACAGAAGGATGGGTTTCAAGGGATTTTGAAGTCAGCCAAAGAAGCMTATGAGGTGGGTGGAAAGCTCTGGGAAGAGCTTAAATCGCGGGACAGTGGATTAGCAGCTCTTCCGAGGGAAAAGACTCCGAAAAAAACCAAAGAAGATTCCTGCCCTCATTCGATATCCATCTCGGGGGCTGAATTCTGGGATAAAGGGAGGCTGATGGTGTTGCCATGTGGATTGACATTGGGGTCTCATATAACAATTGTGGGCAAGCCTAAAGCAGCTCATCCGGAGCATGATACGAAGATTTCCTTGCTGAAAGAGGGTCAGTATGTGATGGTGTCACAGTTCATGATGGAATTACAAGGGTTAAAGACAGTGGATGGAGAGGACCCGCCGAGGATTTTGCATTTTAATCCGCGGCTGAAGGGGGATTGGAGTGGGAAGCCTGTGATTGAGCAGAACACTTGTTACAGAATGCAGTGGGGGACTGCACATCGGTGTGAAGGCTGGAAATCCAGGGCTGATGAGGAGACTGGTGAGTACTTGAAAAAACCTTTTAACTTTATTGTTGATTATGTAAAACTTTACGAGTAGTTTTCCGTCTTTAATTGWGCTGTTTGTTGATTGAGTTGAAAATGGGAATTTCTGTCATATTAGGAATATTGAAGCTTCCAGACAAATGAAGGGATATGAGATTGTAACTGATACATTAGGATTTGTTAGCTGTTGATCTTGAATTTCTCATTAAGTCTGACAATATTGATGGTCATGGGATTTGGGTTTTGCGGTCAGAGATATATATTGAGTTAGCTGATTTCAGATATTATATTCTATTGTACTCCTTTCGCGTCGGCAATTGTATACTTGCAAAAAGGGGAAAAACGGGAGAAAACACATGTACAATTTTTTTTTTTTTTTTTTTTGGGGGTGGGGGGGGTGGATGTGGCGTGGGGAGAATTAGAAAGAGGCATATATTGTGATCACATTTTTGGGTAATGCTTAGATTTTACATGGTTGGTGATAGTCAAGTAATCTGCATTGGTTCACCCACACTGTTCCGTATAGCTTATTACTTGGACATTTTGTAGTTGATGGTCAGGTAAAGTGCGAGAAGTGGATGCGAGATGATGACAATCATTCTGATGAAACAAAGAAATCTTGGTGGTTAAATCGGCTGATAGGCCGAACAAAAAAGGTATCTATTGATTGGCCTTTCCCGTTTGCGGAGGACAAGCTATTTGTTTTAACCCTCAGTGCTGGATTGGAGGGTTATCATGTAAATGTTGATGGGAGGCATGTTACCTCATTTCCATATCGCACCGTAAGTAGTCTTCTGTTTTTTTTCAGGTTTGCTTGGTTAATGTGGATTTTTTAAAGGTTCTTTGACTGACTTTTATAGGGATTTGCCCTTGAGGATGCAACTGGTTTAACTGTGAATGGGGACATTGATATCCACAATATAGTTGCTGCTTCCTTGCCCACATCACATCCTAGCTTTGCTCCACAGAGGCATCTTGAAATGTCTTCCGGTTGGAAAGCTCCGCCTCTGCCAGAAGGGCCTGTTGATATGTTCATTGGTATACTCTCGGCAGGCAACCATTTTGCTGAACGGATGGCAGTTAGGAAGTCTTGGATGCAAAATAGGCATATCAAATCTTCTAATGTTGTGGCCAGATTCTTTGTGGCACTGGTAAGTGATTTCTAGCTGTAGCAGCATGTGCTCTTAGAATGCACTTTTTTCCCTTGTAAATCTTAGTTTTCATCCATTAAAACTTATTTGATACTGATTTCTGGACAGCATCCTAGAAAGGAAGTGAATGCAGAGCTAAAGAAAGAAGCTGACTTTTTTGGTGACATCGTGATAGTGCCATATATGGATAATTATGATCTCGTTGTCTTGAAAACTGTTGCTATCTGTGAATATGGGGTGAGTGTTCAATCACTGAGATCCTATTGATTATATTTATGCCTCAAAAACTCATTGCTTTGTTTGCGATTTTTAGGTTAGAAAAGTCGCTGCCAAATATGTTATGAAGTGTGATGATGACACTTTTGTGAGAGTGGAAACAGTTCTTAAGGAAGCAAATAAAATACCCAAGAATAGGAGCTTGTATATTGGAAACATCAACTACTACCACAAGCCCCTGCGTAGTGGAAAATGGGCAGTCACTTATGAGGTAATTTTGGAACTGTTACATGTGATTCCTAACTTGCTCTGGGATGCATTATGCGGAAATTCTAAAGACATTTGGAAGCATGTTTTGCTGCTCAAAATTAATTCAACTACTCAAAGCTAAACCTGTTACACTTATGTCTGACCTGACATTCAATTCTCCTGATGGTTTATCGTTAGCTGTGGAAGCTTGGATATGATATTATTGATTTAAGAACCTGTTTTGTGTTATGGTGTTTCATTTGATAATTTAGTACTAAATGTCAGATATTTGAGCCTCCCACATATCGATGTCAACTGCATTTTTTTCACAGTTCAACTTTTACGGGGTCTGTGCTGTTAACATCTGACCTGCATTTACAAAGTTAAAACTAAATGAGCTAAAGAACTTTTTCGAAAATTTGTTCAGGAGTGGCCAGAAGAAGATTATCCACCTTATGCAAATGGCCCTGGCTATGTTGTTTCATCAGACATTGCAAACTTTATAGTATCCGAATTTGAGAAACACAAATTAAGGGTAAGGATCTCTTCCTTTCTCCATCTTCAATGTATAGCAATGATAATATTGCAGAAGTGCCTAATTATTCCTGCTGTTGTAGCTGTTCAAGATGGAGGATGTGAGCATGGGTATGTGGGTTGAGAAGTTCAATAGTTCTAAGCCGGTGGAATATGTGCACAGCTTAAAATTCTGCCAATTTGGTTGCATTGAAGATTATTATACAGCTCACTACCAATCTCCCAGGCAGATGATATGCATGTGGAACAAATTGCAAGAAAACGGAAAGCCTCAGTGCTGTAACATGAGATAACACTGGGATTTGTCGATGACTTAMAAGGATCTTGCACTCTCATGACAAAGCGGGGGAAACWAGTTTTGCAGTCATAGCTCCTTATCATGTAAATTTTGATTATCAATGGTTTTGAGATGCCGGGGCTGTTCGTGTGCCCCATAAAATCCATTTATTTATTTATTTTTCTTTTCCCTGCCCTCCTCTTTTAGCCCTTCTTTTGTAAGGTTTCATCCGAGGATGGAAACCGATGGTATCAGTACATAGTTACTGCAGATTTACAGATCATATCCTCCTCTCATACAACCTTGTTTTGTAAACTTTTATGTATATAAAATTAATTAGTCCATAGCAGCAGTTAGAAAATTATACTTTTCTCCTCTCCTTTATTCCTTGTGGGTTATCATGAWTCATCAAATTATTCTGCAATCTTTTTCTTAATATGGGTTGGTTGCTTACTGTTCTTGCATCTCCTGCCCTTATTTTCTTGTTTTAGGTTGGTGGAAAAAATGCAGTTGGCATATCAAGTATGTAGAAAAGGAAAACTTCTACCTAGTTTATGTACAAGGGTTGCTGCTGAGGCTACAAGGTTGATGTTGAAAGCTGTTACTGGCAAGTATTCAATTTCAATTAGTTCGGTAAGTTCAAGAGTGTATATATATATATATATGGTGTGTTTTAATTAGTGTAATAAAGAGGTTTTAACATAAAAGTGTACTATAAATATGCAATTGATGAAAGAAGATTAAGACATTGACTAGTGCCAGAAGATCAAGCAGGAGGGTTTTGGGTTCTCGGGGCCATGGAGTTGAGAGTGACAATTTCACTAATTATTTGATTCAGAGACTCAAATTAGTGGAAAATGATGGCAACCACATAAGGCCAAGGATAACGACTACTTCAACCTAATAATGCAATTAGTGCGTCCGGTGTTGGTTCCATTTTAATGAGCAAGAGCAATACATTACATGTATTGTTTCTTTTGTTCATCTCCTTCCATGTCTAAACTTCTCGATTTATCGTCATATTTTACTTAGTTTGACAAGTTTAAAATGTAAAGGTAAGAAAAGAGTATTAATAGGAAATAATTTCAAAACTCTTGTTTTTCATATGATTAATTGTATCTGTGAGTTTTTCTTTATTTTTWAAAATTTTTATTCCATTCGCTTAATAGTTCAGGTAACACTCGATTATCTCAATAGCTATTAATAATTCGGTGAAAAAAGTACAAATTTCATGAATTTACGTGTTGTGATTTGCCTTGCGTTCTTCATGGYTTAGCACTTTAATAAGAAATATGGGTTGTTCAACCCCTATGGTTACTTGTGTGTTTTATTTAGAAAGAGTCATGAAATGACTAACTTAAGGGGAAAAAAAAGAAACAACTACCAAGTAGATGGCCGGTAACAACAACTAAATATTTTTACATTTTCACCTATCATAAATTTTATTTGAAAGTTTAATATGAATATAAGGTTTTTCTTTTCTTTTTTCAAGATAAATAACATAACAGTATTCTATGCGTTTATATTTAATTACCTTTCTCTTATTTTTTTTCAACGAAACCTAAAGATATGATAACTGCCTTTGGCATCCGCTTCTCCACTTTTCAAAACTCCATTGTTGAGGGAATATAGTCAATACTAGCATTCTGAATTGATAATTATAGAGATCGTATAATTAATTATAATTATATACGTTACACATTATTTTTATACTCCTAATTCTCTACCCTTGTGGCCCATTGAGTCCAGCCTGAAACTTACCCCATCCCGTAATCAATTCGGATTGTTATTCAATGCCAAAGGAACTCTGTTTCTTATGATTGGGTTTAATGGGCCGTCATTCAAAGGAACTTCTCAATGGAGAACTAGAGATTTAGTTTGGGCTTTTTGGACCTTCATTTTGGGGTCTAAAAGGCATCTGGCCTGGGCCTAGTTATATCCTACGGTCTATTAATGCTCCAAGCTCAGCTTGTTCAAACTAGCCAAACAGAATATAACAATTTGTTTATTCGTAAGCAAGGGGCAAAAGTGATGTACGCCTTATTACGTAGGCTTTGTTTGGGAAAAGTACTTCTTTTCTTTTCTTTTTGAGAAAAAAATCAAAAATTTTAACTTGTAGAGTTGGGGAAAATTAGAAATGAACGTGAATGATARCTAGGGACCTTTTAATATATTTCTTACTATATTATATATTTTTAATACATTAATCAAAACACGATATATATATTTATTTAATTCTTCAAACATTTATCTTCTATTTTACATATCGTGCTATAATTGATATATTAAAAAATATGTAGTAAATAATGTATTAAAAAAATTCAAAATCTTGACTAATTACTCTGGTATTTCCATGTAATCTCTTGAGGCTTTATCCTCAATCGTTTAAAATATTTTATTTTTATTGCTTTTTTACTTCTCATTTTAACTTTAAAATTTTATACTTTTAGAAAAGTTTTCTTAAAAGGTGGGTTTTAGTATTTCTTTTGCTTACTAGACATATTAAAAATAAATTTCTAAAACAAATTATTTTCATTACCTTAAAGCTGGCCATTAATATCAAGATCAACAAAGTCAAACATGAAGTATTAGGAAAAGAACAGAAAACTATGATGCAAGAAAACAAACAGAGCCGTCCAAAATTTGTCATTATCTGAGCAAACCATTTTGACTTTGCTTTCTTTTCTAGTCTTTCTCTACTAATGTTTAGTAAGGTCTCGAATAAAACACGTCACTAACACTATATCCACTGCATGAAATTATTATTTTCTTTTAAATAAATTATTCTGTTTCACTAACACGAGAATCCAGTAAGGGTAGTTTTGGTAATACACATACCGTTAAAGACGGATATGTATTATTATTAATTTTGAATCATGTGATATGTGAAAATTTTTAATTCCAATCACTCCSGCGATTTGATCCAGGGGAATTTTAAAAGAGATAAGATTTTTTCAATATTATTTGGAAAACTTTTTTTAAAAAAATTGCATGATGAAAAAATCCAATTAAAATAATAATAAGTAATAATTATTATTTATTATTACTATATATTATTTTAATAAGAAAAAAAAAAGTTAAACCTAGTAGTTTTGAGACATTGTGCTAAACATAACCTAGGAAGGTCCTTTTGGTCGTCTTCCTACTTGTGGTATCATGTTGAATGGTTTATAAATTAGAATTTTATGAGTCAAATTTATAAGTCATTATAAGAAAGAGGCCTCTTGCTATAATAATAAATCATTCCTATAATAAAAACATATTAATTTAACTTTTATCTAATATGTTTAAATTTATTTGTTTGAATGTACCTTATTATTAATAATTTGACTCATTTATTTGGCATTTAAACTTAAAAACAAATAGAATAAATGATTATGAATTAATTTTAAATTTTTTAAAATTGATGAGGATAGAGAAGGTGTAATTATGTAATTTATGTAAAAAACATTCTTATTTGGATATAACAGATTTTATAGGGGCATAAATTAAAACAATGAAATACATCATGACATAAAAGAAAATATTGATATTGTTTTTATAGAGAAAGAAAGCTTTATAAAGAAAACAATATTACGTCCATTGCCTTGTCCAGCGGTTCGGACACTGGCTTGGATTATGTCAGAAGCTGGACGTTTGGTGGGTTTAGGAGGTTTCAATGGTTATGGTAAGAGCCCTACAGGGTCAAGTGAAACATAAAAAAATATCTTCTCCTAAAAAGGAGTATGATTCCTATCTTCAATTTCTGTCATCATTTTGTTATACCATATTTTATATACATGACTATGACTTGTTTCTTTCGATGGAAATAGAATAGTAGTGTCCAATCATATCATAATATACACAAAGACAAGGGTAGTATCATAAAATTTAAGACCACCTTATTTTATATAATTTTTAAATAAAATAATAATTTTAACCTTATTTAATGTGTTCGGATAGAATAATTATCGTGAATGTAATATAGAACAAAAATAATTAACATATTCTTAATTTTTAAAAAAGACAACTAATTTGAAAAAAAATTCAAATAAATAGTTGTTTTAAAATGCATGAAGTAATAAATTCCCTTAACACTCCTCAATTAGGAAGTGTAATTTGGTAATTTGTATGTGTTCAATTGCTTTCTAAATTCTTTTGTAGAGTAAAATGTAGATGATTTTTGTTATTTGAAAAATATTATACTCTCATTATAAAATAAATATGATGAAAATGATAATAATTATTTCAAATTACTCGTCGTTTTAAAGGCTGTTGTTGCAACTGACATGTGATGTAGTAACATTGGCCACTGCGATTGTTATGCACCCAATTGTCTCGCTTGTAAGCAAAAGCAAACAAATGATAGGAAAAATTCAAATTTTGATAATTTTTAATTATAATAATTTATTTTCTTTTAAGTTCTAGATCTTTATACTTAATAAGATATGGAGTACAAGAATGTAATAAAATTAATAAATTTAATCAATATCTCAAGAGGGAAAAAAATATATATATCCAAATATGAGGGTTAAGAAAAAAGGAGCGAAGGACAATACTAATGACCGACTCCATAGTAAGCTGCCCCAACGGGCCAACACCTCCTCTCTCTCTCTCTCTCTCTCTCTAAAAATAGGACTCTCTAGTCACACTCGTCTTCAATCGAGGCTGTGCCTAATGGAAATGGAAGGCCAAAAGACACTGAAAGGCTCAAGAATGAATTCAATCCCAGGTCTTTTGGGAACTATTACTTCTTCAATTTTCAGTTTCTTGTTAGCCTGGGAAATGATCCGTCGATACTGTCCCAGACAAGTCATCACTGGTGCAGAGAATTTCCTCAACAGGGTGAGCAACTTCTTCAACCCTTATATTAAGATTTCAATCCATGAGTTTATTGGTAATAATCTCAAGCCTCATGAAGCCTATGCGACAGTTGAGGCATATCTCAGCATCAATTCGTCGAAAAAGGCGAAAAGACTCAAAGCTGAGAAGGTGAAAGACTGCAACAAACTGGTGTTCAGCATGGATGAWTATGAGACAGTCGTTGATGAATTTCAAGGAATTGAACTGAAATGGATTTCTGGCAAGGCTCGATCTTACCGACGACAAATGCCCATGGTCTATTCCAATCCTGAACCCGAAAAAAGATTTTACAGGCTTGTGTTTCACAAGCGACATAGGGACTTAATATTTGGACCTTATTTGGAGCATGTTATGAAGACAGGAAAAGAAATCAGCCAAAGAAATCGGCAGAGAAAGCTCTTCACCAATTGCCATCACAAGTCTATGTGGAGCTATATTGTGTTTGAGCATCCTGCAACATTTGATACATTGGCAATGGAACCTGAGAAGAAAGAAGAAATTGTTGAGGATCTTTTAACCTTCTCCAAAAGTAAGGAATTTTATGCTAGAATTGGCAAGGCATGGAAGAGGGGTTATCTTCTTTATGGTCCTCCAGGCACTGGGAAATCGACCATGATTGCMGCAATGGCTAATTTACTTGGTTATGATGTTTATGATCTTGAGCTTACATCTGTGAGGGACAACACAGAACTCAGGAGGCTGCTGTCTGAGACTTCAGGAAAATCAATCATTGTGATAGAGGATATTGATTGCTCACTTGACCTTACTGGCCAAAGGAAGAAACAGGAGAAATCTCACCTAAAGGAGATCGAAAAGAGTAGGAAGGAAGGTTCCCATAAGGAGGAGAGTGGGAGCAAAGTCACTCTCTCAGGACTGCTGAATTTCATTGATGGCCTCTGGTCTGCTAGTGGAGGGGAGAGAATAGTTGTGTTTACTACCAATTATGTTGAAAAACTGGATCCTGCTCTCACGAGAAGGGGTCGAATGGACAAGCATATTGAGCTTTCTTACTGCAGTTTCGAGGCATTTAAAGTTCTTGCAAAGAACTATTTGCTACTTGAAGCACATCCTTTGTTTGACTCAATTAGACAGTTGATGGAGGTAACAAAGATTACTCCAGCAGATGTTGCAGAAAATCTCATGCCAAAATCCCTAAAAGAAGATGCAGAGAAATGCCTTCTGAATTTGATTCAAGCTCTTGAGGAAGCAAACACGAAACAAGCAATGAAAGAATATGATCAATCATTTGATGAAGCAAAGACAAAAGAGATGCTGAAAAATGAGGAGTCAAAAGAGAAGGAACCCATAGAGGAAGAGAAACAAGAGCAATTGGGCACCATATAAGTAGCGAAATGATMTCTTGACCAACATTATTACAAATGAACTCATTCTAGAGTGGCCATTTGATTACATGCCGTGGTTTTTTCTCGGTGCAAATTCGACTATCTCGTTTAACCTTATTTTATTCTTGAAAAACCAATGCATCTTACAAAGCCATCCTGAAGAGATAGGAAATGGTGACAGCAAACTTTTTAGGATCAAAACCAAGAACTGGAAAACCATATTGACAATGCACGGAAACCCTAATGGAAACGATTTGTTACAATGGCTGTGCCATCCTAAAAACTCAGATTTTTAATCATCAAACAGACCGGAAGTTAATATCAGTAGAGTCTGGCAGAGAAGCAGAGAGCGTCGCAAAATGATTATCTAAAAGACATACTTCCATTACAAATATAGTTAAGAGGTTATTGTACATTGACTGGATAAGAAACACGGTAAAAAACTCAGACTACTTTTCCATCCATATCTCATCGGTTTTGTTGAATGTAGACGTTCTAAAAAATGACTACTCAATCTACATAATTTTCTCAGCATCACGTTGCTCCCAGCAGGAATACGTATATAACTGCATTCGAGTAGCAGTTGCTTAAAAATTCCCAAGGAAGAACACTCCTACTTGTAACTTACTTCGTGGAGTGGACTTGCCACAAAATTTATATGTTATCTATCATACAATCAGCTTCTCCAAGCGAAAACTAAAACCCTTCTTCTGATGAAGTGGGGAAGTCTAGAAGTCATTGTTATCATCATCTTTCATCATCGAGTTGGGACCATCATCAAAGCCAGAACCAGGGGCAAGCTCATTTAGATCAAGAAACCGCCTCTTGTGGCCACCTTCAACTTCATCATGATGTGGACCAGTCAATTTTTTGGGTGGATTAGTTTGCTGCTCTTTCTCTACTGTCTCATGGTGCTCTTCCACTGGCTGATCAACTTTCATATCCTGGTTATCCACATTTTCCTCAGACTCTTGACTTACCATTGAAAACTCTCCATTATCACTTGCTTCCGAGGGTTCATCAGAGGCATTTGACTTCTCATGTTTCACTGACTCGTTTTCTGAATCTGACAGCTCGTACTGTCTATAATTGATACGATTTCTGGTTGCCCTCTTACTACGTCTTAAACCTAACTGGAGCTCATCAACAGACCTCAATTTAGTTTCCCTTCTTGTACGGCCAGGTAGTTTCTTAAACTTTTGGGGCTCATCACTCTCCTCACTTGCACTTAAGGAATCATCGTCTTCCTCTTCTTCCTCTTCGGGATTTTCATCATCCCAATGATACTCATCATCTCCTTCTGAACTGCTGTATGATTTCCTCCTTTGTTTCCTTTTTCTTAAATATTCTTCATCATAAACAGCTTCACCCACAATATCATCATCACTATCAAAGTCTGCTTCATTATCTGAAACTGCTTCGACAAACTCTTTTGCAGAATATCGTTGAGGCCTCTGCCTTCGGCGATTACTGTACCATCACAAGAATTTCATTTAATATAAATATCCTAGACAAACATTAAGATTAAGGGACAGCAACAAATACCTGCGATCCAATTGTTCTTCTCCATGATCATCATAATATCCATCATAATCAGGTGACTTTGGAGACAGCGCATTGAAAGATTGCGAAGGACCATCCCATTTACCATTTGTGGAAGCTTCGAGTTTCATGCTAGCTTCTCTCCTAGTCATGGGACCCATGGGTGGCTCTAGGGACAATTCTTTCTTTCTGATGTGAGAACAAAGAAAAGAAAAAGACATGAGTGGAAATCATTTGCTTGATAGAGAAGGAAATCATATGCATAGAATTTCTCAGTGCTAAGCTTCTTACTTGGTTATCTTGATAGCCTCATTGATTGATCTATCATAATCATCTGCAAAAATTCAGTACAGCAATCAGCTATTAAAATAATAGGCTTCCYAAGAGACCTAGTAGTGCCGCAGCAATCTTACAGCAGAAAATAAATATTRATGACAGGGCATACATAAGCATCCTAGTGAATGTAAATATCCAGAACAAACACCGAAACACTTAAACAAGCCTCAATGCGACCAACAATAAACATCCCAAAACAAAATGAAGATGGAACAATATATGCATCAATATATTTCTAATCCAATTTTACCTTTTCTCTTACAAACTTTGCATCCTCCACTCGTTCTGTGGATGGTGGGTTGGGGGAGGAATTTGCTCTGGTAACTAACTACTAGTAGTGACAGTGGTTTATGCAAAACACACAGAAACTACTAACACAATTTGCACGGATCAAATGAATAATTTATTGAGGCATTAATTTTGCTGCCAGAGAACAACAAATTCGTAGCTGTCATAGTTTCAAATCATTACCGATTGCACCTTTTCTTCCTGCTACTATTCAAACGCCTACTTTGAACTATATTTATTTGGCTTGCTTTAACCCTTGCTTCATATTTATGTTTTAAGGACATATATCACATGGTCTTGGAAGTTCCCACCCTTCAGAAAAATAGGGTATCCGTCCAAGATATATGGTCTAAGGTATAGCATGATAATAAGGAACCACACAAAGTCATCAGGTACTGAAATTAAAAACAAATAACATATCAATGAAACAGTTCAAATGATTTTGTAGTTTGTCATAACATCATGCATGCACAAGAGACGGAAGCCACCGAGTTGATTCTGTGTACATCTACATGCATGAAGTGGGGTTTCATCCCATCTCAAACACCTCAATCATGGCAAACTAAACCAACGGATGGCCACTTCATTTCTGTATTCTTAAATTCTTATGAAATATGGAGTTTCTTCTACTTGGATCATAAGAAAACAATTAACAACCTACTTTGCTTATCACCATCTAAGTACGAACTCTGACCTAGTATCCGAATCAGCTTTACATTATCGTTCTCTTTCTGCTAACAAGCAGACCAAAATTGAGGAGAAAATAAAAAGGTACAATTAAAATTTAAAAAAAAAGAAAAAATAAGGGTTTTTATCATGACATAGAACTTCTAAAAGCCTCATTTTGTAACTGTGCCAGGTAATACCTAGAAGTCATCATCTAATTTTGCTATGGAACTACCAATCTTTAATTATAATGCATCACTTCTTGGAATTATTATTGATGCATTATATGACCACATACACAAGGAGAAAAAACCTAAATGCGTAAGACATGAAAGGCACAACGAAAGACCATTCACTGGTATGCCAAGTACAAGCATATCCTAAATTTCACATTTTAACCCAAGAACAGAATGRTTTCATATTGCAGCTCTTGAAACTACCAAAAGACAAAGAAACCCTTTTTCTCAAGGAACAACATGGCCTCCAGAACAGCTATAACTGATGGAAAGAGATAATAAGGTGACAACAATGGGATGCCTTCTGCATGTATAAAAGAATGCGAACCAGTGCTATCACCCATACCATTCATAATAGTAGCATTATAACAGTGAACTCTATTTTCTAGAAATATCATAGAATCTTTAACCACCACTTAATAGCAGCGAGATTTGTGATAATAACATGGGAAGTGAGGACAAAAGCAAAATCTCAGTCCTGTGGCATATAGAATTTCAAAGTCTAAAACATGCGGAGAGAATAACTAATTTAATTCAAAAAAATAAATGCACAAGACCCTAGGCATMGAGGAAAAGAGAAGCAAAAGTTTATAGTACTTGGTATTGACCCATGTTCCCCAAGAAAAACATTTTCTCTTACCAAAAGTATAGGTGACAGGCTTCCTATCACGAAGAGAGCGCCCAGTAGCAAGGCCATCCACATTTATCATACTGTCGAGCATAAGAGCTTGTCTGTGTTGCTTCTTTAACATCCTCTCTTTCCTCTGAGCAAAAGATAATTCCATGTCATCCACACACACATACAAACACACACAAAAAAATAACAATAGAATAGAGCAAAGTAAAGAGAAACGGAAGAATCATAAGCATCATTGTTGATGCATACATGTAATGGTTTGAAATGACAAAAGTAATTTTTTAATGATGCAAACTTAATACAAAGTTTAGAATGGAGCTCCTCATGAAATGGCATGTTACCTTATGAACTTTTTCAATCTCAGGAAGCATGTCATTTTTCAATTTTTTTCCAAGTGAAGCCTCTGATCTATTTTTACTTGAAAAGAGCTTCTCCTGCATGTAAAAAGTGTCATTAAATATAAAACACGCTAAGGAATTGCTTTTCAAGGATTTTTATAATGGTAAACTGGAAAACAACCATAACAGAAAATAAGATTTCAGGATGAAGCTCATAAGGGAACACATAACAGAGGTCCAATATAAGATTTTTTTTTAATTAAAACACATACGGTTTAAATGGCTTATCCAATTCAAATGTAATAACAGATTGATTTCCAAGTCAAAGATATAAATTTGAGTTCCAAGTTAGGTGTTTTCTACTAACAATTTAAAATTAAGGCATGAAAATAAAAAGGTACAATTAAAATTTTAAAAAAAAGAAAAAATAAGGGTTTTTATCATGACATAGAACTTCTAAAAGCCTCATTTTGTAACTGTGCCAGGTAATACCTAGAAGTCATCANCTTTATTTATGGTCCTGCCCATAGTTGCCAGTAATTTCCTTTATAGTGGGAAGCGAATTTCTGAAACTAGAGTTACTGTATATTCCTTTTAAAGCATGTTCTATTAACCTTCATATACACATAGACACAGCTCAACTCCTTGCGATCCAAAAATTTCTYGTCATTTTCCCARGCAAATTGATTCTCATCAYCCCCAACGTAGATCTTGTAACCATTCCTCGGATGCGTTTAACATATAGGCAACATGCCTTCTCTGCCTGAAGTTTTTCCATTGGACAGAAAAGAATTTCTGGCTGATTCTGAAACACASAAGAGATTGCCACCTAGTAAAACAATTTCATTTGACTGTGAGCATAAAGGCTTTTAACTTCGCAGAAGAATCCGTTGACCATGCATCGAGAATTGTCAGACACAATTCTCATTCAAAGTATTGGATAAGTAGAAAGGGTAATCTTCTCATTCAAGCTTTTCCCATTCATAGCATCTGCTCAATATAAGATACCAACTAAAATCTTTTATCAAAAGAAATAACTAACTAGAAGTGCTTTTCTTCGAAATAACAATTTGAATCATAAATTTTTCTTTTGCCACCACAGATATATAAATAGGTTAATATGATTACCATTAAGTCATAAATTCCATCAAGCTCTAAAGGTAGGGAATACAAGTCTTATCAGTCTTTCCATTTCTCCTGCCCTCTCAGAAACCCAACCCCAAAATAAATAAATACCAAAAAGGGCATGAGAAAAATCAAAACTTTGAAGCTGGCAAAATACATAATCGTCTCTACAAATGTCTTATTTTCAAATGGAAAATGAGCAGACTGGATACTTTACAAGCGAGTTCTTGTTTTCAAATGGAATTTGGTAACCCTAATTAGTAGACTTACCTCTGCAATTGCAAATTAGAGAACAATAGAAAAGAAACTGGAATATGAAGTACCTACAAAAACGAACCTAAGCTTCCTTTGGCTGTTTTAGGAATAACATACTGTGTATAACATGCTTTAGATGGCTACATTTTTYTGAATAATAGCTCCAAAACTTAATGTGAGGAATTCTATGGCCATCTATTTTGCAAGCAGGAAATCGATTATGAAATAAAATAAGGACCAAAACAAATAACTCACAGATACGTCCTGGAACTCATCCAAATTAGTTGCAACAGTTTCCCACTGGTAAGATGAACTAGGAATAGGAGGTATGTTTCTCCCCTTTCCTTTCTTAACCTCAACCTTTCTAATCTCCCGATAGAGTCGATGACCAATTATAGGATCATCTTCATACCTAAATACAAACCCAACCAAAAAAATTGTGAAAGATCTGAAAACCAAAGACTGATAAATCAATATTGCTCATTAAAGAAGAAAAACTTGGGAGTGCTTTAGCAAGTCCATAAATTATGAAAATGCAAGGAAATGTGAATTACCAATAGGAAATTCCATAAGAATCACCACCAATACGTTCTTTTCTGAACACTGAAAGAGGGACACCATGTTTTACCGAGTCGTCTATATAGTTCCGAATATCATCTTGCTGCAGAACAAACCAATCATCATAATGAATTCCCACCAAAAAGCAACCAATAGAAGGGGAAAACAAAGATTTCTGGAAAACATTGAACTTGTCCATACAAACTTGTTAGGATACTTCTTGAGTTTTAGGTTCTTTATTTCCAATTATTTCTGCCATTATGCTTCAACAGAATATTCAACTATGACTGCCAGTTCCAAAATGTTGCTAAAAGTAGCTGTTAAACATTCCTATCTTTTTCCACTTTCTTCCAAGGACAACCAATTCAATGTGTTTGATTTTTAAATACCTACAGACTGCAGGCTTCAATAATATCATCTAGAAATGCAAGCAACCATGCGCCCTATAATATTTCTCTATGCAAATGAATAATTAATTAAAAACTAACACAAAACTTTTCAAAGCAGGAATAGCAAAGAGATCCAAGAGGAGCTAATATCTTGCAATATGTATCAAAAGGAAATATCTACCAAAGAAATGATACCTCAACACGAATATCACATAGTGCTTTCAGAATCACCACACGGACTGCTGGCTCAAGTGCATTATATGCATCAACTTCGGCCCTGAAACAACCCAAACGTATGCATAAGAACAAGTAGACAAATGGTTCTCTAAGACTGCAATAGATGTATAGTTTTGTACCCATGAGATGCAACAATAGGTAGCTCTCCTTCTGCAACCTGTCATGATATACAGTGGCTCAATAACTAAAAAAGAAAAAGAGGTAATAATTGGTCACTATAAAAAAAATTGACTTAAGAAACCTAAACCAAATTACCCAGTGCCACCAATCTCGTAATTTCCTGCATAGAACAGTAACCCATGTATTGTGTCCAAGGGCCATCCGAGTAACAGGAGGGATTGCCTGAAGGAATTCAGAAAACAAATAAACAAAAGTTCCTCCATTAGGATATGGCAAGTGACAAAACAAGCATTTATTGGGGATAAGACAAATTTGGACTATCACATAATTTTAATTCAAATAAAAGAGACGCACGTACATTTATAATGGATAGACGCTGCATGACAAGTAGGTTTTAGGGGTATGATTAATTTATAATTTAAATGAATACTTTTCAAGATATCTCAGCCGAAGAGGGGATATCTGAGGGAAAACACTTTCCTTGAATAGTAGAAAACAAAATAATTGACTGACATGATTGAGGAAGCCAAAGGGATCAATCAAGTCAACAGTCGCTCTAAATTCCAATGTCTACAGAAGGACTCAGAAATCTGCACTCTGACAAATTCTGCTTGAAATGTTAAATGGGCCTGATAATTGCACATCACAAAAGGTTCACACACTCTACTATTCACAGCGAAAGCGTAAGAGTAGCCCAGAGCATCAGGCTTTATTTGGAACTTGAAAATTAACAATCATTGTGTAAAAACATATCCATCTTTCATAATGACGTCAGTATTTGCTCTCATGCCAAATCTCCACCAAAATTAGGAAAGATGCAAAATGGGACATTWTTGCATAATCCCCAAAAGACTATTCCCCTTTCRCACTCTAATTTCTTAGACTCCAGGACAAACAAGGATAAGTAATAACCCATACTGATGCTCCAGTCCCCAACAAATACATGGCTTGGAAGCACAAACTCTGCTGAAAGACTCTCAATGACATGGGCATACATAGGAGTTCCTACCAAAGGCTGCTAAATCTGCATCATCAGGTCATGATGTGTTACAATCAAGATTCAAAACATGCAAGGAAGTCAAAAGTGTCCCTTACACATGGTTACTTGATTGATCAGTAAACAGGTGAGCTAGAAAACAGCCCAAATTATTAACCCACCCCAAAAAAAAAAGGGAAAGTAGCATTTTCATATAGGAAATATTGTTATTCTTTATCGCAATGAGTACAGCTAACCAACCATCCTGTTATTGAGGTTGTTAACCAGGGAAGTGCACAAGATCAGTTGGGAACAGTTGGCAACCACTTATGTATACAATTCCAATCAGTAAAATGAGAAGGTATTAATAATCAAAAAGGAAACTAGTTTATTTCAAGCCAAATCTCTCCATGTTTTTTCTCCCCCCCAAGTTCCTTTTTCACTTGCTAAAACATTTGAGCTAATTATTTCCTCTTAAGGTAACAGTTATTCTGACAATAATGAACACAATTTGTATGATTCGACTTTGACATTAATCCATCTATCCCTTTCAAGTCTCCCTCTTTCAGTATCTAATCCCAAATCATTTGGAAAAGAAGTGTAGTTTCAAAAGTAGCAATTARATATGTATACATACCTAAAAGGTAKTGTGAGCATGTGTGTCTGTGTGTGTGTCTTGGGGGGAGGGAGAAGATATCCATCCCCAGGTAGGAGACTAAGATGCAAACATAGGAAAGGAATGAGGTAAAACAGAGCAAACTTCAAGTTGAGTAGTCGACGAAGACAAACTCCCGAACTATCAATCTCAGGACATATAAGATTATTCAGCTCTATAGTACATGTGCAAATTGCAATTGTGTACTTCCTCATGCTTCTGGTCCTAATATCAAGTGAACACTATAAATCCCCTGCAGGCTACCCAAGTTATCTTTAACTAATATATCCTTCGATTCTCCTGTCCCTTTCCCCTGTCACTTATAAACAAATGTACCAATCTGATTTCTAATATAACAAACAAAGGAGAGCAAAGACAGGTTAAACAGGTTTCACATTCCATAGAAACCATATTTTCTGAAATAACTCAAGGGTTTATTTCTCCATCGCCGACCAAGAGTTGACCTCTAAAGAATTTTGGCTACGCTGTAGCTAGAGTGCCATTAAGCAGACTTTCCCAGCTTGCAAAATAGAAGTTCTCATCCCCCAAAATGATGTCCTTTATCCACATAACTTGATCCATAATTCTCCCTCCTTTCTCCCGTACCATTAAGCATTCTACAACACTGAGCAAAGCTCAGATTCTCATTATTATTCRCTAAAATGTACGAAGTCCACAACTAAATTGTCTCTAGAATCTTCTTTTCTTCTTTCACTTTTAGTTGCTTAAATGGTAACTTGAGTCTTCCATTCATAGACCTAGCCAACATACATCAATGGAATCTGATGCCAGATATTTAAGAGTAAATATATTCTGGAACTCTCCATAATATTAATCTTACGGTCTGCTTTTCCATCTCGATATCCTCAAAGAAAATACTCAAGATCTTGAATTGTAGAGACTTCTAAGCAATCATAAGCTAACAGAGAAGAAGACTGCCACTCACCAGGTCACTTGAATAAGTGCCTCTCTCTGATAACTACTCTGGTAAAACAACAGTGACTAAATTTGCAAACAGTAAATTTCATCACATACTTCACCAATTTTAGCCCAATAAAAGCATTCAAGACCCATGCATCAGMAGAAGTTTCAGAAGACAGTCTTTTTGGCAAAAAAGAAAAAGACAACTAACAATTTGCAATTAATTATGGAAACTCAACTACAAATTCACTCCAGGGACCTCTACTGCTATGTCACTTTGCTGCAGTGATATTCACTTTAAAACATTTTCTTAATGCCCATAGGAAGAATACTGAAAAGCGGGGGCAGAAAAGAGAAGTAATGATCCAGCATTAGGAAACTTGACATGCTTCGTTGGAGAGTGCGTACCACTGAATCAAAAAGCACTATGTCATAACAAGGAATGGCCAGTGATATTCTATCAAATAAATTGTCTTCTTTCCTACCGTTTTAGAGGCAGATATCTTCCAATATCTGCTTAAAGTAAATACAACACTTCAAACACATCAAACGATCAATTTGTAGCCTACCATAGCATCAAAAGAGCTATACCCCATTGTTAATTGAAACTAGAAGAATTGTCCGCAAATGCATGCAAAAGCTCAAGCTTCACAGAAGAAACAAATTTCCCCTCCAAAATCAAAATGCACCAACCTTTAACAATGGCATGTGAATCTCCCCCAGTGTACTATTTGGTGTAATGAGAGCTGTTTCAAATTCCTCAGCTGAGAACTCCACTTTAATATTCAACAAATTCCTAAAAACCTGAACAAACCAAACATGAAAAAGAAATAAATACGAAAGAGATCCAAAACCCATAAGTCTAAAGAACATACTTTAAAATTCCAATCTTTAACACTATACTCCCACCATTTACTACCACATACATTCAAGAAATTCAATATAGAAGCTAACTGCCACATCCCACGGAGGTTCCACCGGGGTAACTGTGAGGGCTCCGGCTCCCCCACTAAGGGAGTCACAATCTTACTACATTGCTGCTTCCTGGATGACCCAGAAGGCGAACCACCCTCTTGCCCTCCTTCTCCGTCCTCCTCGTGTTCCTCCTGCCCCTCCTCCTCCTCCTCCTCCACTTCCTCTCTCAGCAACCGGGCAGCCAACCGCTCTTTCCTCAAAGTAGTCTTCTTGTGCTTCTTCTCCGCCGCAGCAGCCGCTGCCTCAGCTGCAGCCGCAGCTTGCATCCTCGCCGCCGCTCGCTGCGTACATGCCCTCGAAGGCCTCTCTCTCCTAACCATATTGTTATTACTAGTATTGTGGTTACTATTAACGACAGCACTATTGTCTCTATCTTCATTTTGAACACTACTACTCTCGTTTTTTGATGGGCTCTTGATATTTTGTGAGTTTTTGAGGTTTGTCTGAGAATTCTTGTGGTTATTAGGGGAATGGATCGGGGAAGAGGAGGGCTGAGGGTCGGACATGGTTGTAGAGAAGGAGGGATCGGAGAGGGGATTGACTAAGGAAGAATTACATGGGAGATCATGGACTTGCATTGAAAGAAGAGTTGGGGTTTTCAGAGAGATTATCAGAAACACCACTACTGACAGAAATCTTCCAGAAGACAAAGAGGAAACTATAAAGCATCATCAGATGATGAGAACAATTCTACGCATACATAATAATGTGTCTAAGGGTTGCAAGTTGCTGACTTTGTGTGTGTTCTGTGTGTGTTTGAGTCTCCCTCTGTCTGTGTGTGAGAAAATTGGGAAGAGGAAAGGGGGAGAAGAGAGCGGAGGGGGTCACGCAGGGGGGGAAAGGTAATTTGGGAAAGGAATTTGGGTTTTTGTGAATACTGAAAATTGTCTTGCCCCTTTAATTTGGGGGCTAATAGGGTAATTAAAAGATGAATTGTAGCAGAAATTGCAAGATTTTGGACGTTATGGGGCGAAATTGGAATTTAATTTTGTTCGGGTCACCTTGGAACTTCGGAATAATGATGGATTCTACAGAGAGAAAAGAATGATGAATGGAGCTGAAATTATAAAGGAAACCAATTCGGTGATGTTCAAGGATTTTATGGTATGTTGRTGAGGACCAAACGATGCCGTATCCAAGTTCGAAGTCAAACTTGTCGAGTCAACATGGGAACAAAATAGTCATTATTGTTATCCTCATTCTAGGGAGATAAATTATTATATTTATATTTCTTTTCCCCTTTTTTCTACCGTTAAACTAAAATATTATCTGGATGTCATGAACTTTAAAATTTAAACATGTTAATTTAAAAAATTCCTTGTTAGACAATAAAATTTAATTTCTATCCATATCATTAATATTTATTGGTCCGATTCATAAGATATTCTAATACTCTTTAATAAATTTTTACTTTTAAATATCATAAACGGAGTAAATTATATTAGGAGAACGAGAAAGATTTGTTTCTGTTTATAAATTCCTCTCAATTCGAACTTAGAATAATTGAAATCATAAATTCTAAATATTGAATAATTAAAAGAAAAAGGAAATTTTCATTCATATTCTAACCTTCGATTATTAAATATATATAGTTTTTACTTATGATTTTTAAGATCATTTGCCTTATATATTTATTGAAATAATAAACACTTCAAAAGTAAAAGTCATTTGTTTTCGAAAAAATAATTCTTTTTAATACAATATGCTTTAAAAATCTTTTTTTCAAAGCGTAGCGTTTCAAAAAAAATCTTTAAAATATGATCATGCATTTAAATTTCTTCTTTAAATTATTTTTAATTTTTTCTGATAAGAAAAGTTTCAAGTTATAGCTAATCCAATATAACATGAATCTGGCATGGTAGGATGAGCAAAAATGTATCTAAATTGAACCCACCTAAGACCTCTGGATATAACCCTCTTCCTTCTAACTACTTAGTATACTCCTCTTATGATTGACTGCGTAATCCTTCTATGTTTTATTTACACATCATGAATCTAGATAATCTAATATAAAGTTCAATTCGAATGCAGTCATAACGATGATTATACTTATAACACTAATAACATTCATTACTTTAATATTATCGACGTTTCAATTGTAGTTGTATCGTATCTTAATTTAGAATGTATCACTTCACTAACATATTTCAAGAAGTTAACTAAATGGATAACACCTCGATATAAGTTCAAGGTACTTACGAGAAATTTATCAATTTTATTAATGTCTCATATATTCAAACACTTTTGTAACGCAAATAAAGTGAAGACTATGAATTACTTACTTCCGATTAAATCCTTTTATATTGCAAAAAGAGAACAAAAATGGAAATGTAAGTTTCGAGTTCTTGATATTAATTGTCTATTTTAAATTATAAGTATTGATGTTTTGATCATAAATACTTCAAGCGAATTGASTTATGAGTTATCGATTTTAATTGAACACAAAGRAAGAAAGAGATGTGATCGAATGTGCACAAATTTTTTTATCTTTTTTATTAAGTCACTCGCTATTACATTTTATAAGATTAATTCAAATTTATCTATAAAATCTGACTTTTATTCGAATGAATATTTGACTCATATTTCTTTTAACATGTGCTTATAAAATTTGACTCTAATTAGATTTAATTTAATAGTCCTTTATCAATAGTATTGGTCCYAAATTATTAAGTTAATATAGTTTTTTCTTTTTTTAGAAGGGACACCTGTATAATTCTGGTATGGTTTGTTTGAAGAAAGATTCAAAGTATAGACGACATGTAGTCTGATAGCCTAAGCTAGGCAAGCTATTGAAGTGAAGGAAAGCACAAGATTTTAGTCGTGGAGTAGAGGTGTTTGTTTCTTCTTCTTCTTCTTCTTCTTCTGCTTCTTCTTCTACTTCTTGCGTTTGATGAGACTCTGACATCCAGTACTGGGACAGGAGTTAGTGTTGTCTGTCACTTTATTGAGACTGCAGCCTTTCAAAATGTAGGGTTTCCGACCTGGTTTACAGGCCACAAAACCCACTATCAATGGCATCACCACTATCATTCATTTTCTGGGCCTTTCTGGGGATGACCCTTTCATATTCAAAATGAAATTTCTAGTCCATCAATGTTAGGATCAAAGTCCATATTCTCTTCGGATTATYGGTAAGGCAATGCCRGAGTAGGTCTATTTTTTTGTCCAAAAGGTTCTCTTGCCGTCTGTCTGTCTCAACCCAATTTCTTCTCGGTTTTACATATAATGAAATGCCTTTTGGGACCGAGCCATGAATAGTTTAGCCTTATGGTGAATCCACACATCAAAAGACAATAATACCCCCTATAATCATTTAGACTAGAGCAAAAATTGAATATTTTTTTGTTATTTTATTAGTGAAGCTCATCACCGATCCATAAATTTGTGAAGCCATTAGAGTGAAATAGCATATTCTTATAAATGACGATACAAATTACACCTAGCATCAAGAAAAGTGCTCTATTTTTTTATCATTTTGACTTAATATCTTATTAAATATYAATTTCGATGAAATTAAAAATATTAATTTTTAAAATTTAAAATCATTCAAAAATTGAATTTTTTAAATTTTTTATTCAGATTTTATATGCAAAATCAGTACATGCATTCATCACTGCACCACGTGGCTGCATTATTGCATTAGCCGCTATGTTACACGTGACATGTTAAAATTATTATCGATTTTAAATATATAATGTTTATATTCTTATATCAACTATGATGTTTATACATGAGCACTAACAAGAAAAGGCTCCAAACCTGGGAAAAGTTTCACAAATCATTATAGGAGGCGGCTACCTTAAATGGAACATGACCAAAAAGACAGCATGCAAGTAATAGTGAAACATACTGCAGATGATAGCTTCTCTTTCTCTTCTTTTGTGCATTATAAATACTTCGTTGCTATATCTCAATCTGCAGTCCAGAGATAGTTGCAAGAATAAACAATGATGTTTGAGTTCAAACCTGATGTCGCGGAGAGATGACGCTTTTACTGCTGAAAAATGCCACGGATTATCTAAGCAGGTGTCATCTCCCTGGAACATCAGATTCTGCAACTTCAAATCATGGAGTTTCATTCTTGTCTTTGCATTCTCATTGCACTTCTCATTGATGAAGTCCTCAATATTTACTGCCATGGTGCAGTCATTAGCTCTTGCCAGCACCTGATAGAGAAGCAAGAGTTTACGGTTTTAGAAATAGAAGCTTCTTATATTGACATTTCAGCCTGCCATCCCACCTGGGATCTGTGTTTTTACCTCATGTGTTTGTTCCAATACTGTTTGCAGATACATTTGCTGCTWGCCTTTGAACATTTTTGCTTTTGGTTTGGAAGAAAGCAAAGCRATATAATTACATCCTTCCCCGGTCTTGAATGGAACTTTTGTAAGGTTCTCAATGTTTTCTGCACATTGAAATCTCCAGATTCTCTGCTAATGAACCACTAATATAGTCACTAGTTTAGGCAAAATATAGACATTACTGTATTCATTTCTTTTTCCTCACAGAGCATCTTCATGTCTGCCTTTGCAATAAACAACAACAAGTGAAGGAAATTGCACTGACAGTAAGAGAAGCGATTCCTTAAACCATAAGCTTGATTCCTAGCAACCAAACAGAAAATATGTGGTCTGGATATGGAAATTTCATTTTGCACATGGGCATAAAACAGTAAAATTCTGTCTTCCATCCAGGGCTATAGATTATGGATTTCAATCCTAATAAGAAAAGGTGAAGTGACCATAATCCTTACTAAGATTCTTACAGCATAAGAAAATATTAGAAAGCGAGCAGAGAAAAGGCCTCAGTTACAATCAGGAAGAACCAATGGATCTTAAAAAGATTAATACAAATGGGGAAAAAAAATGTTTTATCATATAGCCAAAAAGTGCCATTTCTTTCTATATATAGCATAGCATGCTACATCATGCTAACCAGAAGCAACCAAAGAGAAGAAAGCAGGATCACCAGATTCACACAGGAGCCTATCAACATGCTTGCTTCCGAGGGAGAGGCCAAACCTGGTGCAGGAGTCACCCCAGCTGTACTACTTTCCTTTGAACAAGCGTATCTACAACGACTTGGACGAACTACCCTGTAAACACCAGTGCTTGTTAAGAGGTAAATATCCTTATMATTATCCTCGCCAAATGAGAAAAGGTATCCCAAAGCAGGTACTGAATTTCCAGGAACAAAGGTGCACTTGATAGGAGAGTCACTAGCACAACTAAAAGGAATCTGGTTAGTGGTAAAATTGCCACTGTTTTGAGGGTTTTCAGTACCGGCCCATAGACCACCTAGATATAGATCTGAAAAYAGGTACCTGCAGGAGAARAAAAGGAAAAGAAAAGAGAAATGTCATTGTCATCAGCATGAGGTGTCATTTTTTTCAGAATAAATCTTGCAAAAGACATTAAGGCGTTGGAACTAGGATGAGAATGTATTGTTTTCAGCTGCAAAATTCTCATCTGTTATGCTCTCATTAGTTTCCAAATGTACACAGTAGAAAGTATATATCTTCATCTTTCTGATACAAAGTTGATCAACTTACCTTCCATGCATACAAGGATCAGTCATGGAACGGTAGAAATATCCACCCATAATTGATGCTGAGCCTTCATGCTTATTTACATCAGAGTGATTATATCCCATTACTGGAAAAATTGGATTTATGGTACTTGCTGATGCATTCCCTCCAGCTGAATTTGGAGGAGTGTTGAGATTATAGCCCTCATAAACAGGCCAGCCATAGTTTCCATCCTTTGTGATGATATCGACTTCTTCATATAGATTCTAGTGGGGAAAAAGGAAACATCATTAACTACGGCATCAATCTCTCCTTCCAGTGTCAAGCTTATCATGGAACTAGCCACTAAACATGCAAAAAGAGTACAAATGATGTTTTCGAAATGAGTGGCACTGACCAAAATAGATATGTCATATATTGATAAAAGGACTCTAAATAAGTTCCATCATCAAAGCAAAGTTAAACTAAGCTAATCTATCACAACCTCTTTTCCAATTTTTATATGCATCACCACTTGAATAAGTGAAAATTGATAAGAAAAAGCACATATTGTTTTTTCTTTTCCTATTAGAAATATGACAAGTGGAGAGAGAAGACTTGGAAATTTTCCATAATTTATGAGTGGTCAATTAGATCYCGTATAAAGGCTTCGTCAAGGATATTTCTAGTTCATGTGAAATCAATGGGAATAGGTTGAAGGAAACATATTTTGACTGAATTTGGTGGTACCAAAGAAAGAAATCTAGAGTTAAAAATTCATCTAGGCTATTTTGATCATTTCTAACACTATCGAAAGAAGGATTTCAGATGATCAGGATTTTCAGCCAAATTTTGTGTCAGCATCTCTTCTGCAGTTCAATACTATCTTGACGATAAGTCTGGAGCAAATATTACCTGCCCTGGTTCTCCACAGAGAAAATAAGAAGGCCTTGCAGAATCAAAACTGCATCTCCACGGATTTGCTAATCCTAGAGCCCATATCTCTGGCCGCAAATCTTTGTCTTCRGTATAAGGATTATCGTTTGGGATGGAATAGTTACCCCATAAACCAAACTTGCTCACRTCTGTAGGACCTGCAATACCACATGAAATGTGAGCGAGAAGAGAGTAATATTAATTCTGATAACTTCAGTCATAGAGGACTATCTTTCAATCTTTACTTATTCATATCAATAAAATTTACTAAATGGAACCAAGATAACTTATGTTCAAATCAAACAACGTATAAACTCTGCTAATCTGGGAGAGAGGAAGATTTCCATCTTCAACAGGAAATACAATTCACCAGATCAAAATTTTCTTCTAACACTAATGCCATAGGGTGTGGCATGCAGATATCAAGGAGTCAATGAGTTAAAGCAAAGCCATCAAAGTATTCCTAGGCAGTAGAATTAAAACAGAAACTAAGGGTTAACTGTAGCATCACAAGTTTATGACTGCATCAGAGCCTGATGGTAATCCTTGGCTAGGCTACGATTGAAGAAATAAAGCTACAAGAAATATGACAACCAACTCGAGGATGAAGTCTGCTAGTCAATCAGCATTGATGGAACTGGGCTAGCACTTAAAGAGCGTATCAATAATCAATCTCTCTGAGTTATAATAAACTTGTAGTCTGAATTTCTACCATTCATGTAGATCAGATTCCCACAACGTAGCATAATGGAAACTGAAATAATAATCAAATGTATAGATAGAGCTAGGATTTTGGCAACTTCAATTTCAAGAATGGACTCTAATTTTGTCATGTATATACAGGAACTCTACACATGATAACTTACTTGGCATGTTATCTATGTCAAGTCTCATGATTTTCCCCAGCAACGATTTCTTGTTTTGAGAAAAGTTATATGGATCACCACGCATGCCATCCCCCATCATAAAGTACAAATATCCATCTTTAGGTCCAAAAAGAATCTGGCCTCCATGATGAGCTGTAGATGGGAGTCCCATGGTGAAAATCCTTCGCACTTCCGTTGGTTGAGCATTTTTTGCCTAAAACAACATAAAAATCGAGTTAACAATGAGGGAGATATAACAGAACGAACTTGTTTGTGTTCTGATGTATACCAAGGAAGGCTGGGTTGCAGTGCCATTAACGGAATACTCTGCTATTACACTTTGATATTGACATGGCAAGGAACCACCATCAGGAGGTAGTTTTGAGGGATCACAGTCTACATCTGAGTTACATGAACATCTTCCTCCGCAGCCGGGCCACTTTGTCTTGTCACAGTTGTAAGAAACAAAGAAACGACCATTTGTTGTGAACTTTGGGTGAGCTGCAATACTCATCAGTCCAAGTTCAGCATCCAAGAGAACTTCATCACTTAGATCCACAAAAGGATTGACTTCATCCAGCCCCAACGTTTCTCCCGACCCCTGTTTGGGAATGGTTGCCAACCAGATTTTACCTGCCTGGTTTGCAACAAAAGCACGACCAGAGCCATCTGGGTGTGGGATCAAACTGAGGTAAGAACCATTTCCTATTTTCTCAATGCACAAACCACTAGGAGGGCTTGTAGCTCCAGTGCTGTTAAGCATTACAGGTACACCATCAAAACATACTGATCCATCATCAGAAGCTCCACCAAAAGCATTGCAGAAATCAGTTTGTGACTGCCAACCATCAGTCAACCTCGTGAAGTTGGATTTCACTTGACCTCCAGCTCGACCTTTTATTGAGGCGGTAAATGGTGAATTCATTATAGACACGTTTTGACATGTACTCCAYACTTTTGAGCAAAAGTTACTTGCTGCTTCGTCACTTTGGGTTGAATTGACTAACATTGTTGAGTTGCAAAGTACAGGAACTTGTCGAGGAACAGAATCAACTTTAAATAGCTCTGCTGAAAATTGATCACATTTCTGTAAATGATGGACAATACTCAATGTAGTGCTGAAGAGTTTAAAAGGAGAGGTCCAGAATATGTAAAACTTGGATTTTTGTGAAAGGAATTAATTTGTCATACTTCCCATACGTACTTCCTTAAAAAATTCACAAATGTACGCAAATCTAGTGAGTAACTAGCTTAGAGTTCCCAAAGGGTAAGAAATCTATAAGTAAATGAAGATATGAAGATTTCTTTGCGAATTGGTAGTAGTACAATAACCAGACAACTTTCCATTACTAAGTGTCAAATGCAAATCAGATTCTGGAAATCCATTAATCTAATCACATCAAGGAATATTGAGGAAGATTTGGGTTAATCCGCTGAGAACTCAGGAAATGGATGCATGCTGGAGGGAAAAAATATGTTTATTTCTTTATTAGAAGATTGAAAATCCCGCTGTTAGATAATACASTTCTGAACTTCTCTCCAGGAGAGGGCAAAAGTAGTAATCTATTAGAACCCTATGATTTTAAACTGTTCATGTCTTTTTAATTATTTGATTTTTTCATGCTCGTTTCTTTTGGGGAAGGAAGAGAGGATGAACTTCAAAGAGAAGCTAGGACTACTAAATTTCATGTTGACTCCTCGGTAAGTAACATTAGAGATGTGCAGAAAAGTACAGATGAGTAACTTGGTTCTTAATGGGYTCAAAATATCCTAAAGTAGGAGAGTAGGGCAGTGTTCAATCAGTTCATTTTCAGTTGTGCTACAACGCTCCATCTAAATCAATGAGGAAAACTGAACTCTGATGCTGAAAACTCAGAAATCTTTTCTCAAAACAATATCAACAACAAAAACCAAAAGAAAGAAACAGAAATTTTAGTTGAAATTTACTTATACGAACGCATATAAAATATCTAGATCTCTAGCCATCTATTATCTGTCGAGTCTGAGCTTCTAGTAATACGTCGTTGTTTGCAGTTAAGAACTGAGGTTTTTACGTTATATTTGGATGTCAAAATCGAATATGTTTCAAATTTCATCTCGACTAAGAAAATATCATAAAATTACATTCACAAGGCAACRACAGTATCCCTTACCGAGCATAGGATAGATTTCAGAAGTGCGGCACAGGTAGAGTCAGAAATGTTCATGGCTTTAAATTGATTCTGCAGCTGCAGATCATCAGCAGAACTACAGCATGAGGTTCCATTATAAGGACAGAACGTCAAAGGATCCTTCTGGGGAAGGGGTGTCCCTGTTCCACAAAGCAGAAAAAAATAAATCACCTTAGAATTGGACCAAACAAATGCAACAATAAAGATAAACCATCAGTCCGACGTTGAATGCTGTAACATACTTGAATTTGTACATAAAGGAAGCGAAGAAGAAAGATGAAGAAGATGCAGCACGCTCAAGAGGAGGAAGAGGAAGGATTTGAAGTATCTTCTGCCTCCCATAGCCTGAACAATGAGGAATCTTGAAAACCATCAACAGCAGAAACCTCTCCTAAACTTCATGGGATTCTTCAAAAGGGAATGCAGACACTGTTCAACAGTACAGATTGTCTAAAGAGACAAATTTACMAACATATAGTAAACTTTCTTCGTATGAAAACTGCAGCCAGATGCAAAACAATGACAACTCTCTTGTCCCTTCTTTCCTTCTCAACTGTTGGCCAGATCTTATCCTTCCATCAATCAATTTGCAATTTCAGCTTCCACAATCAAAAGGGTTCTCTATCTAACCTGTCATTTTCCCTAGGTGACAAGCTCACTCACTTCTGTTGGTCAAAATTGAGATGAAGGCATTGAAATGACTCTATACATTAATATAGTTGACTTTTCCAAGTTCACAATCAAATAAGAAATCTATATAAAATACGAGGTAGTTGAGCACAAAAGCAAAGCATGTTTGGAAAATCCAGGCTTCAGCCTACATTAATTGCCTTCTACAACCACAATTTTCTTGTTTAAAAAGTGTGCATCAGAGGAATCAAGATTTCAGTCTTCACCACACACTACCAATTTAAGAACCCACAAGAGCATTGGCATTTAGCTTTCTTTTAAGTARTTCTTATCTACAAAAACCCAGTGRGGGATTCAAAAAGTCAAACAATCCTCTTCTGCAACATGTTCATCAAAGAAAAAGAAAAAAGGTTTTTTAAACCTTCGACTCTTTAACTATTGCTTTATGGACACTATTAACGTGTAAATTATCGAATCTCTTGTCCATTTTTTTGAKAGAGTTGATGGCAAACCATTACAAATAAAGAAGACGGTGCAAACTCATATAAATGAAAAAAAAATGACAAGTGGGCAGATATAAACAGATAAAYCCGAAAAAATCAAATGTGATGCTGACATAATTGATAGAATAAATAACAAAATTGCATACATTTGATCAGTTGATCAAGTGGTTGGAAAGTCTYGCCAAACTAGATAAGAGGCAAACTGCGGAAGTCATCAAATGCTCATCAATGAGGGTGAGGGCAGTATGGATGCACCAAGGAGCCATACTTCCATGTCATGTTCTTGAAATTGAATTGATGTAAAGAAATGGAAACGGTTATTGTGCTAAGTTAAAAATAATGCATGGAAGTTGGAAAACTTGGGAAAACTGAAAACATTCGTAATAATACAATATTAAAATGTCGAATTCGACTTCCGAGGCAATGAAGTGTGTGCTTTTTGTTCATTTCCGCCTTAAAGTACGTTGTTTAAAATTTGCATTTAGATTTAAGCAACGTTAACATAAGCTAGCTGATTGACAAAATCTCCTAGGGATGCACCGTGATCGACCTCGATCATTTGGGAAGGTTTGACTGTCAGCAGACGTGTCGGCCCGAAAGAGGGTGATTTTCGACCATGAAAATATTGCTTTCTAATTTTAAATCTTCTTATATATTTTATATACTTCTTGCAAGAATAGAGTCTGAAATATAATTTGAAAGGACACACGTAAATAAATAAAATATTAAAAAAGAGATGATATTTCTACATTAAAAATTTTATATAAATTTAAAAAATATTAATCCACCACCCCTGACTTTATTTTTTTCCGTTATATTAATGTCACTAAAATATAATATCTAATTTCAAAAAACATCGATCTCTTATCTTAATAAATTTCCTATTAATAATTAAATATATATCGCATTATTACTAATGTAAGAAAGCAAAGTTGGGAGGGTAACTTTGGAATTCAACTATTATAGATGTAAAAATTAATAAATCAAGATTGGACTTTGGTTGCAATAGAAGAAAACGGACATACATAGCCCCCAAGGAGTAAAGCACAAAGAACTACTTTTTTAATAAAAAACTAAACGTCCTCGTTTCTTTGGCTTAGGAATCGGAAAAGGGCATATCAGGTCGCTATTGCGTGAGATGTCGTCGACCCATTGACTCCATTACATTCCCAATATATGTACATTTATTTAAAATTACAAATATTATTTTCTTAACTTAAGAGCTTATTAGAATTAATAAACAAGCTCTTAAGTTAAAGCGTTCCAAACGTATTATTGAGCTAAAATAAGGTTCAGGATTCGAACCTACTTATAATATTATTTTAAAAGAAATTTAAATCAAATCTTCATCGAATAACAAATATTACTTTTTACTAAATAAATAATTTATTTTTAACTAATTTTTCCGAACATTCTAAATATATGTAATCTCCAACGTGTGTTTTAGGATATTTTTTACTTTTTATTTTTATTTTTAAGAGCGTGTCACACCTTAAATATGAATAAAGCATTAAGTAAATTCYTTTTTRTTTTGTTCTTACTCAATAAAATCATACTAATAATTAAATTCTCAAAATATCTCAATTCTCTATATAAACTTTAATAGTACAACTCTACCACTTCACATAATATTTAAAATAAATAGGTAGTTGGACTTTATTATTGATGGACTAACTTCCAAATGTTAAACATTTAATTAGAGACTATATTTTTCTATATTATAAATATACTAAAGCGATAAATTACGAGAAATTTTACTTAAAATTAAAATAAATRATAAAATAAATCATATAATAATTTTAGATCAATTTATTACTTTCCTTAATTTGTAATATGCTTTACAATCCAATTTTGGTAGATATTTTTAAATAGCTTAAAAAAATAGTTTTGAATAAATACTTTGTTAAGTGTTATTTTAAATAACAAGTAGTGTAAAACACATTTTTGTCTGTAAAAAAAGAACCACGTAAACAAAAAATAGGTAGAAAATAGCTTATTTTAATTCTGGTAAGGAAATTAATTCCTTTTGTAGCTGGCTACAAGATTCGTACCTTGCACCTGACCTACAGCATCTTGATTCTTGGGCTTGGGGTTGAATGTCAAGAATTTCAACACAAAAACCCAAAATGGGCCAAAAAACAAATCTGTTTGGGCTGGAATCATTAGAGCCCAAAGATCATTTGGGCTGGATTTCTGGACTAATTTCTGGAATAGAACTCATTTGGATTGTAACTGGAAAATGGAGGCATAACTGAAGTGGATGCCCAACTCTATATACGGGTCCCGAATCCGCTGCCACTGTAATTCACTAATTTGGGGAACATCAAATTTAGGGCATCAMTTGCTTTTCTCTTCCCGCCTGATATTCATTTCATTTCTTCACTCTGAAAATCTTCAGAACGGAGAAAGAGATAAATTTCTCCCCATGAGCTACTTTCTCACCCACAATTTCTCCCTCTCGATTCACTACAATGTCGCAAGACGATGTTTTTTCACTACTCACCGCTRCCGGAGGAGAACAGTTTCTGCCGCTTCCCGACGCCGCCACCATCGCCGTCGTCTCCCGAAACACCTTTTGACCGGAGATCATTCTTCTCAGCCATCGGTTCAAAACCTCCAAATTATACTCAACGTGGATAATTTGTCGAATTCCAAGCCGTTGAGTTACGTGAACGGGCTCGTGGAGTCGTCTCAGCTGAAGCTCAATGAGTTCATTTTCGCTGCTGATGAAGCTTTCAAAGACCTTCAGAGTCTTGTTTCAGTTAACGGAGATACCAAGAAAGTAGTAGTCTCTTGTCGCAGGTCCACTGTTCAATTTGTTGGTGCTATGGTAATTTCTAGTTTGCTAATTGTTTTTGTATTCAGGGGTTTGATAAAATTTATTTTCGGAGGTCATAGCTATGATAGTGGTAATAATGGCGGATTAATTTATAGAAGGGATCGTAGTTTGGGTGGAAAAGAAGTGCTTGTGGGAAGAGCAACAGATATAGATACAAATAGTAGTAGAAAGAAAGATCAACCAGTTAGGCTTGTGAATATTCTTGATGATGTTGACAATGATGGGATTAGGAAAACCTCGTTTTGGGATAGGAGAAAGAGGAAGAGGCCGGTCGAGAAGTTGCCCAAATGGTGGCCGGCTTCCGTTCCTGGAGCTGGTCTGGGTTTGTCTGCTGATGGCAGAGAAGAGTTTCAGAAAATGGCTAACAGACTGATTCGAGGTAACAAGCTATAGTATCTATCAAACTTCCATTATTGTGGTAATGCTTTTCTAATCAACTCACAAAGTTATAAACTTGCTCTCTAGAAATCTTGGACAATAGAATGATGGGCAAGGATATTTCAGCAGATGATATAATTCAGTTACGCCGTATATGCAAGACATCTGGTGTAAGAGTTTTCATTGACACAGAAAATGCTCGTGATTCATTTTATCGTACAGCAGTTGATTTTGTATTGAACTGTTGTGAAAGAATATGGACTCAGTCTGGTTTGATTGACATTGATGGTGAGGATGCCAGGCATTTCATTGCGAGGCTTGCTGAAAACATTGGTCTTCAGAGCAGCCGTGCTGCAAGAATGGTGTCTGCAGCTGTGGCTGCACGGACAAGGTCACGGTTTTTGCAGGCATGGGCCTTGGAGATACAGGGCTTTCATTCTGAAGCAGTTGCTGAACTGCTCAAGATTTGTCTCATTCACCGGACATTTCCTCCTGATGAATGCTCACCTGAGATGGAAATGGTTGCTCGAGGACTTGAGAAACAATTGAAAGTAGATCAGAGAGAATTTTTATTGAACACCCTCGTTGGGATTTGTGGTAAACAGACACAGGGAAGCGTGGCTGAAGCTCTGGGCTTGACAATGTCTGTCAGTGAGGTGGCTGATCAGCAGGAATGTGAACATTCCTAAATGCCACTGCACATATGTTTGTTATTGCCTTACAGAAACCTTGGGAAAAATGCAAGAAGCAACCATAAGAGGCAATGCTCAATGCAATAGCTAATATCTTGTTATAGTTCTCTGTTTTTGAGGCAAAGTTGCAGTAGCCATCACATGCTCATCACAGAGGGCAGCGAGGTACTGTTTATGTCATACATTGATTCTTTTGAATATGTAACAAACTTGATGTCAAGTTCTTCGAATTCAAGTAACCGCAAGCAGGAGCAACAGAGCTTGTGGTTATTGTTCCAAGGAAATAATGTATAGAAAACAGAAAACTTAGGAAAGTTGAAAGAAAAGAGAAAACCATTCTTGTTTGTTCCGATACTGGGATTTACTGATTCGTTACTTGTGCATTTCTCTTTTTCCTTATGTAAATATTGGACGGAATGAGAACTCATCTGGGTAATCTCGCAATATACCCTAATATACTGGATTTTTAACCATTTCCTCAGGGGGGGAAGGCCACCTCAAAAGAAGTCTTCAGTTCAATCAACTTAAACCTTCATGTGACAACATTATATTCGTGCACCAGCCTTCTCTAGTTGCCTTGAATCCCAGAACTTTGCCAAGCGCATACAAGGTTCTTCCTCGTATTTACCTAGAAATCCTACCCTAGCTCCTTGAAGTAATAGAGGAGAGAGGGCTCTCGAGTGCTCCTGATAAACCCCAACAAATAACTCATCAAGCAGACGAACTTTCTTGAATGGTGTACAGATGTTGTTCGCTCACATATATGGAATGGTGCATCACTATAAAAAGAGATCTCTTACAAAAACTTGCATATCTCAACTGCAACACTTTATGCAGTAGATACGTATCAAATATATTTAATGTTAAAGACAGAAGAAGATACAAAAGGATGGAAATCTCCTCTTGCTATTGGTTCCTTTTGTCACCAATAGATTATAAACATCGTACATTTTCTTTTCCTTTCTGCCATTTACTTTCATTATATTAAAATGTATGATCTAATCTAGTAACCTTTCTGCAAATCACACAAGAGAATCGTGCTTCACATGCACTAGACCTCTTGCTAGGTGGTTTTGTTTATTGAAACAATAATTGCCAAAAAGTGCCTAATTCACAAGCAAATCAGTAGTAGTGGCTAATGAATTAAGCCCCCAAAATCAAACTTCTACACGTGGGAAACAAATCATCTAAAAGTAATTGATTCAAATCGCCAAGAAATGAAGTGATGTCAAGAATGTATGCCTAAAACATGGGAGTAATAAACTATAACGTATCAAGAATGCATCCAACTCATACTAAATCAATTTTATTTGGCAATTAGCTTAACCCAATATAGTATTTTTTACTATGTATATATATATATATATACTTGAAGCGAGGATAAATATTAAATATTCATATCCTTTTAGTGGATAGTATATTTAGTGAGTCAACTCTAATCGGTCACGTACAGAAAGAGTTCGAAATATGTAGATGATTACATTACCAATTTTACGTTTAATATACTCTAAAAATGAATTTATATTTTCATTCAGAAAAAAATAATTTCTGCTCTAAGAGAGTAAATATTATGTAAACGGAGATAGAAACACAATTACAATAATTTCTATTTTGGTCAATACCTAATTCCTTGTGTGTGGGATATTCCAAAAGAAGTCCTTTTCTAATTAAAAACTTTCCGTTTCAAGATTGAACATTGTCTCTATGTAGGTTTATTAGAAACAATAAAATATTTCCATTAGGGGTATCTATGGACCCCTTGGAGCCAATTAAATCACCGTCACTCAAAGATTTCTCACTATATATATATTAGTGCAGAGCTTGGAGCTCCTTCAAAGCTATTCGTTCATTTACCAAAAACCAGAAACTTCTCCACCCATGGAAACTGCAAAAGGCTGTAGGGCTGTGTTTATTATGGCAATGGCATTAGGGTTCTTGATTTTGGCACCAGAAAGAGTTGAATGTGCATTTGGAATTGATATTCATCCATGCACAATTCCTGCATGTGTTGCTGCATGCAAGAACATCTTGAAGGAGAAGTTTCTCAGTGCTACCTGTGCAGACGGACCTAAAGGGAAATATTGTATTTGCTTGGGATGATCGACGCAGTTAAGAATTTCTTTCATTTAGTTGACAAATTATTTATTTCATACTTTTAACTATTGAATTAGTCATATCACTAATGTACAATTCAATAATTAAAAATACGAGGAATTAATTTGTCAATGAAATGAAAGAAACACCCTATAAAGTGTCGAGGTAAATTATGTCACTCTCTTAAATTATTATGTAATATTTGTGTATCTCTGGTTCTCTTCCCAGGAAGAGAAGAGAAGTGTTCTATGTGAATATCTAGCTCTTTTAAATGGGCTTAGTTTGTGCAATCCATGGATCTACCTCACGAGTCTGTTACAAAATTTTTTTTTTTTTTTGGTTTTACTTTTTTTAAATTTTAAATATTCTAAAAACACATTTAAATTTCATTTAGTTGTCATGAACATTGTAGTGAAAAAGTAATATAATTTCTTATTATTAACTTTTAAACGTAAAGAAAGTGATTACATAATATCCAATAAAAATGCCAAATGTAAGATGATATTGTGATTACCTTTTTTGAAATTTTAAAAAATCAAAATGTATAATAAATTTTAAAAATTTTGATAACCTTTCTTTCCTCATTTCTTTTGTATCGTTATTTTTCTCTATGACTAAACTCTTCTTATACATCCCTGACTATTGTAATAAAAAATAAATTTTATTATAAGAGTTAATATATATACATATCATTTTCTAATTAAGTAATAAAAAAGTATTGCAAAAAAATACACTAAAAAATAAAAAATAAACCTATATTTTAATTCAGCATATTTTAATGATATGCTAAATAACATATAAATATAAATTCTATTCCTATCCACACTCATTTGCTTTCCAATCAAGATAAAAAAAATCTCTTAAAGATTTAATTTCATTGAATTATAATTCCGCATAATCACAATTCAAATATAACTTTACTTAACGAGGCCCTAAAAAAACCTCAAGGTCAGTCTAGCATTTTACCTATTTTTCAACCAATGAGAAGTTAAAGCTGAAGCAGCAAAAGGCTTAGAAGTTGCACTATCTTAACAGTTTAGGAAATAAATCACATACAGCAGTTAAGTGAAACCCCAGACCCTTCAACAAGACAGCCACGGGGAAAGGAAATCAGTAGTTCTTAAAGAACGACACCATATCATATATCCACATTTGAATTGCAGAACAGCTATAGTTGGTGTTCATTCTCTCCATTACATCTTTCCTTTCCTGCCACCTTTCGAATGTTGAATCAGCTCACCCATCAAGAGCCCCAAGTGCTTTCATGTCCTCCAGGAAGGCCATATACGAGTCATCAATACTCTSTGGTTTTTGGGTGGATGATGAGTTGTTTGATTCTTGCTTTGCGACAATAGGAGCTGGTGCTGGTCGGTTTGCAACTGTCACACTAGATGTCTTTGGTTTTGGTTTTGGTACTGCAGTTTCTCTTCGCACACGTACTGATGCAGGAACCTGCAATTRGAGCAAGAAACACTAAAAAAACCTAGAATAGCACATAACATGACAACAAYAAAATGGGCAATTAATCCATCTATCTACTTCCACAACTTACTCACAATTTGGTGGTATTCTCCTATTGAAACATTTAGCTATTCATGAGAACAAGTACACACTCGAACCGCTTATGAGGAACCATAGGCCATACCAGTTATCAGTCTATGTTGGCAAGAAGCTTCTATTCTTTCTTAAGGGATTCCTTCACACTGCTCACAGGTCTCTTTCTAACTCAGCAAAATATCTCTTTCCAGACTTATTAGAACTGAGTTATACAGATCAATCAACAATATATTAAGCTAACATTGGGCATACCCAAAAGAGGTTGCTGCTTGAAACAGAATATCATATTGAGTATAAAAGAATATGGAMACTGTATGATTGTTAACTTGATAACAGCAATTTTTTTCTCATACAAATAACATATTCAGATTAGTTGGTGGTGCTCAACAGAATCAAGGGAAACATCTAACTTGTTCCGGCATCCAGGAAAGCAAATATAAGGACACTCGATGTTTCTTGATCCTAAGAGTGGATSACATTGGCAGGTCCYAATATTGACAGTAACCTAACTATCTATTTACACCAAGAAAGTCTGGGCATCCTTTTTTGATGTTCAATTGCACCATTCTATGACTTCAATAAATTATCTACTTTGCACCAAAAAAATTATAAGCACCTCAAGAATAACAATCACCAATTACAAATTAGATGATCCTCTTGAGAATATACAGAATAAAGAAGAGACACCCTTTGATTTAGATGTTATGCACTACACCAACTTCCTCTTATCTGATATTTTGGATGAATTCTTCATAAGTGTTCAACTCTGATACGCATCGAACTGTACATATCTTCCACGCATCAACATTACCATATATCATGCTCCGCCCCACATTATTGCAAAATACAAGTACAAACAAACTCACCATTGATGTTAGCTCTGGTGTATGTTGAGCTAAAGGTCTCTTAACAACAGTTGACGCAGCTGATTTAACGTATGACGGCTTTAGAGGAACAGGTTGTCCAGAACTAAGGCCATCTTGTGCAATAGGAGGGGGGCCAGGTGGAAGCGGTGGCCTCATCATTCCTGGAGGTGGTCCAAAAGGTGGCCTTGGAATAAGCGGAACCATAACTCCAGATGGAGCAGGTTGGCCTGTGATTCCAGGACCAACCAGTGGGGACCTCATATCAGTTGGAGGCGGAGGCGGGGGAAACCTTGAAATTCCCGGAGGTAATACATCAGGCTGCAAACTTGGAACCATGGGGGGTCCAGGTAACGAAGGCTGCTGTCTCATAGGGGGTGGCGGTGGTGGCATCATTTTGGATAGATCCTTTGTTTCAGGAGTTTTAGCATCAGATTCAGAAGGCATGTCTTCCAACTGATTATTAACTGGGTTTGGTGGCAATCCCATCGGTGGAGGCGGAGGGGGCGGTGGAAGCATTGTTGTTGCCTGCAGATAGAAAAGAGGAAATCAATGGAAGGAAATGAACTATCAGGATTTCATTAAAATCAGCTACCAGAAAACTGAAACAACATATTACTATATGTACCTAAAATGTTGATTAAACCCTAAAAAACTTTTGCCCCATTTCATATTAGGACATGCAAAGTGGAACTTATAAGACATTAATGTCTGGATGATGGTTTCTTTTATCAAAATTTCTCTTTAAACATTATCAGRAGAATAATAAGATACCCACCTGAAATGGATCCCTGGAGGCTTGATCATCTACTTTAGCAGACTGATTTTTATCCCTTTCACCTGCACCAGTTCCAGGAGGAGGTGGTGGCAGTGGAGGACGTGTTGCAATTGACTCTTTTGGTGGGGGACCAGGAGGAGGTGGTGGAGGCAAAGGCGGAGCAGGCAAAGATGAACCTGCATCCGTCATTAATGGCTTAGATGGCATGGGAGGTGGAGGTGGCAAAGGCAGTGATGCAGGCACYATGGAGCCATCTCCAGAATCTATGTCCCCAGTAGGTGGCAGGGGTGGCGGCGGTGGCGGTGGAGGAATGGACAGACCAGCATCCTCGGGGTCCGACTGTGATGAAGATGCTGCACCACCTGATGAAGCTGCTGATAATGGGATTCTAGGTCCTGCAGTTTAAAGCAATAATAAAATTGTGGAGGGTTAGGGCAAGATAGAGAAAGATCCATTGAATAGAAGAGCAAGAAGAAGCATATTACAAACCTATGGATGATTTGAACATAGGAGGTTTTCCTGGTGGAGGAGCTCCAGTAGGATTTAGCGTAGGGTGATAGTATACTGAGTCCTGCATCATCATATAGCTTCGTGAGACAGATCAATAGCAAATCAACATCATGTTGCACAAGTATTCAGAAAGAAAATAATACTTCAGGTTTTGGGTGCTTGACTCTTTCTTCTTCTTCTGCAGTGGTACGTCTGCGTGGAGGGCCCAAGTGACTGCAGCAAAATAAAATAATATRTTAAAATTAAAACAAATAGAAATACATTTAAGAAACTGAAAAAAAGTGGATAATAAAGAGAAAGCTTCATTACCTGAACATCACAGKGGCTTCACCCTTCTCCTTTGATTTCTCTTCATATTCCTAGCAACAAAAAGGTAAAGCCATTCAGAATCAATTTCTTTGCAGGGTAAAAGAAGCTATAAAACATCTGTTCACAGAATATACTCCCTCCATCCCAAATTGAATGCCCACATCTGATTGCACAAAGATCCAGGAGAGCATTTGATCATATATAAATTACCACCTTATCATTAATAAGGAGATCAGTGGTAGGAGCAACTCATTAAGGAACAATGAGGTTTGTTTTGGAATTTTAGATGACAAACATGTTTATTTTAGAAAAGTGAACATTCATAAAGACCGCAAAATAGAAATATGGATATTCAATTTGAAACGGGGGAGAAACTAAGTAGAATGTTCCAATTGTTGGCACAAAGAATACCCAACCACATACAGTCATGTCAGATTGATTCTCTGTTTCCTTCTACTCTTTTTCTTTTTTTCTTCCCTTAATTGTTCCCTCTTTATCTTTAGTTCTGTTCCATAACAACAGAGAGCAACGCAAAGAGGCTCATCTAAATTGACAAGAAAAGGAGTGATTTTCCTCCCTTCAAAACCCCTCTCTCTCTCTCTCACAAAGGGGTGTGGAGGTGGGAGAAGAGGTATAGAGGAAATACGACACTCATAGCAAGCAATATGAGAAGAACTATTAACCTGAAATGGGAAATTTTTTGTCTCATATCCACATTATTGCATCGTATAACATATACTATCAAATGACATTTGTTATCCCACAAACTGACACTCATGCTTCAATCACAGGATAAATTGGACCACAGAACTAATTATAACATAATTACTAAGCATTTAGGTAAAGCTGTTATTTAAGAAGTTATTCCTACTAAATGAGACAATAGGATTCATTACCTTTCGCTTTTTAAGAACAAGATTTAGGGTATCTTCAAGTTGTCTCTTCTTGTGTTTTCTTGCTTTATCTAGAGCACCTTCTGCCTCTGCATTTGTAAGAAGCAAACATCTTAAGGCGCTGGATAGCCACTAAATCTTGCAGATACGATTGTGACAACAAAGTGATGCTCACACAGCTAAAGAGCACTTCATTTATTATGAGAATAAATCATAGCTAAAAAGGAACTTAATATATTTTTTCTTTTTTGTCAAAGATTGTTGTACATGAATCCTCAAGATAAAAGTCTTCAAATCAGTAACAAAATCTGGCCAACTCAAAGAACAATAACTAAAGAGGTAGTCAATGCATTGTCAGATTCCTTATTTTGTTCATGGATAAGTAGTTTTGTACATGCTTTCTTGATCCAACAAGTACTGTAGCAAAAAAAGGGCAGTGAATTTCGAAAAAAAGGAAAGAACAGAAAACMSAAAGAAATGATCATAGTCAAAGATGTAGACAACTACCACAGCCACGGGAAACTTTAYATGCCTCAGTTCAACCAATAAATGTATGCAATCTGGGCCCAGAAGAAGCAGGATTCAGAGGATAATATAAAATGGCTGATCGCATTTTTAGAACCACCAAATAACAGAATTAACCAATGATACCATAACAGCTTACCTCAAAAGATAATGTCTATAACTCCAAGAACCAGGGGATAACTAAACTTTCAATATTGACTTCTCCTGGAAAAATAATACCTAAGAGAGTAAAGATGAAGCTCTCCCTGCTTACCTTCCCCCCCCCCCCCCTAACCCCCCCCACCAAAAAAAAAAAACAACAACAGCACCACCACCACACACACACACAAAGGATACAGCTGCATGATGGCTGCATCACACAAGACACATTAGAATAGGACACCTCAAAAAGGTTAACTTATATTTCAGTAAAGAAATCTGGAACAAATAATAAGCAGTTGAGTGTTTTTCTCTTTATTCATAGARTGGTTATAMGAAAACAAAATTGGACAATATTTAGAATACTCAAAGTAAYTGTTACTCTATCTGACTAAAACGAGTACTAGGGTCTTAAGAAACACCCATTTGGCAGAGTTATCAGACACTAAACTCGAACATGAGCACTGTTGCTAGAAATTCAAATGAAGTAAAAACAAACACTTTCTTTCTTTTCCAATTTATTTTCTCCAACCAAAGGAAGTTCTACTTCATCTATTTTAAATCGAAAAAACCTAACCTATTGTGTCCAGCATTTCAGCAATTTGACAAAGTGGAACTTGAAGGCATTGGTAAAAATCAGTGAAAACAATTCCTTCATTCATGCATCCAATATCTACAGCAGCATAAAGTCGGTATGCATCCCCAATTTTCAGGAGAATACCTGAAACACCTAGAGTGCAACTATATTTGGAACTAAACGGGGTCAAAGATACGTGGCTCAAACGGAGGATCTGAAAAGAGAGAAAAGAGATGATGCTTGAACTAATTGATAACACATAAAGAAAACAAAAGAAGATGCAGCTACGGGTATGCTTCTAAATCCAGACCATATTTCACAACAGTCATTTAGGTTAAACGGAGTGCCTTGTTACAACAATAAATGCCACCAACTCAAAACAATTTTAATTCTCTGGTGCAGAATTTCTGTATTGCTTCCTGTGGATATATTTTTATTTCAAACCTCACCAAGAATTGCAAGATTTATACCTGATTCTAGCGTCATTGAGTGGAGAAAGGAAAATTAAGGTTCTAAAGATCTTTACAATAAAAAAAAGTAAGAGAAACAATAGAAGTTGTTCTGAGATTAATTGAACGCACTCATTGCTTCCAGCCTCGCTATTTGCTCTCTGAGTGTCTCAGGATCCTTCTTCAATATTCCCACGTCTCGCACCTTTTTCCGCTCTTTCTTATTCTGTAAGGTAATCAAATGCAGTTTCATAAGTTTCCTAATGCCAGAACATGACATGCTATAAAAGTAGAAACTTTTAAAAAGAACTTTCATATGAAAGAAAAAACTAAAACCAGAAGCATAAATATCTTTGACTAATTTGAAATTCAACATGCATTACCAATTTACTAGTATTGATTAAGTAAATAGTTATTCTAAGCTCAGGAGAAACTCAATAAAAAAAAAAATTGAAGACTAAACACACCGCAACGTGAACTCACTATTTGTTCAAAAATTGAGCTTTAATATATATTTCTCCATCTCTATCATCTATGCTCCATCCTAATCAATAAATTCAACGATTAATTCAAATTAATCGAACAAGTAACCCTTTTTCTCTCTCTTTTTTGCAAGTTGATATTTGATTAACTTTTCTAAGTAGCCAATGGTGGCCAAGATTTACTGAACCCTAATTAAGAATAATCTTGAATATTGAAATCAAATCAAAAATTCACGAAACATTACCAAGTAATGATAATTGAAAACAAAGTGAAAACATTGTTTAGAGCAAAAATTATACCATATATGAAGTTTTTGCAATTGAGAAACCGAACAATTACCCGTTTTAGTTCCTTTTTGCGCAACTCTTTACGAAAAGCATCGGTAGGGTTCATAACTTTGCCTCCTTTGGTGGTCTTCATTGTAGCGTCTCACGTTTTGTCCTCTATCAATCTTTGTATTCTTTCTTCGATTACTTCTTTATGGCACGGTCGTCCGGAGCTGCTTCCCCGTCTTCCCTGCTGCAGCCTTCTTCTCTGCGATTCTGATTAGAGGTTTTAATTGGCTTCGGCCAACAGAGACGAGGCTTATGATGTAGATGGAGCCGGATCCCAATATTTAAGGGGTGGCTTGGTTGCCGGGTGGGCTTTCTATAYTCGGGTTTTCTGAGTTTGAAACCTTTGCGCTTCATTCGTACTTATGGATTTTGAATTCAAATATATATATATATGATTTAACCTGCTTTAATTTATATTTACGTGAGTTAAATGCATATATAAAAAAATAAAGAAGCGTTGATTAATTTTTTCAAAAAAACTCGTGAAAATACGTAGCAATATAATTATTCATTTTACATAAAAATTTCTTTAAAAAAATAAAAAACATCGATTAATTATCAAAAAAAACTCTTGAAAATACTTAACAATATACATAAAAATTTTTCAAATTTCCTAACAAAAATATTACTTCCTTTATTTTTTAAAATATTTCACATCCCACCTATCAAAGAATCGTTAAATATTCGTCTCCATCTTTATGGCTTCACCCACAAATTAAGGCCGTTCAACTTACAAAATCAATCATTTTCCTCTCATTTTATCTTCTTTCACCTTTACATTAATCTTTTTTTCTTTCTAAAATAGCATAAAATTATATTTTAATGATAATTTCAGATCAATTTATTATCTTCTCAATTAATATATTTCACCATATTATAATATACTTTAAATACGAAAGGGAGTATTTTTCATTTCATGATATGAAAAGGAATATGTACTWGTGTAATAGATAGAAGTGATACTAATTTGATCTGACGCACTGGGAATGCCTCCTTTGATCCCCTGTTGCTACCAAAGCTCTGTCAGCAAATCATCCCTGTCAATGATAGCTTATCTAGATATCAACACAGGCTGAATTTCCACCTGCAAAACTTATAGCATGATCTCTAGTAGTTGATTCCAAAAGTTAAAGAACATCAAATAGAGGCCAAGATTTCAAACCAATCCTACCATAACATATCAGAGGAAGCACTATGCAACAATTTCAAGGTATTTCCATTGTTTGTCATAAGAAAAATATCTATATGCAAACAAAGAAATTATTATCTTGCATTCCACTGTTTACAAATAAAGGAAGATTGAGGTATGATCTTACAAAGAAGTAAAAATAATCCCTTACTCTAGCACCCTAGTAGAATGTCTAAGCATTACTAAGATGACTTGTTTATAGAAATTTCTTGTCCGAAAGAACAATACTAAGGCAACAAGAGATCCCAAAAGAGTAGTTGATGCCATAATAAGAAATGATAACATAAAGCAGTGAGTTCCAGTGCAAATGTTCTTGCTTCCCGATGCTTCTTTGTCATAGATAAAACCAACCACTCTAACTGAAAGAATATAAGTCCCGACGGGATTTGCTACCGTGATTGTGTTAAATATTGGTCCCAAATGTGCTGAACCAAATATCTCAGCAGCAATTGTAGGCATCAAAGACCACTGTGAACCATAACAAATGCCCACCAGGACAGAACCAGCATATAAAGCACCAGGAAAGCCAGAAGCAATAACTGCATGACCAATGCTCATGGCTGCAAGAGTAATGATCATGAACAATGGCCTTGAACAACCATTTGCATGTAAAAAGTAATCTGACACATAACCAGCTCCAAAGCGACCAAGGAAATTCCAGATGCTCCATAAAGAAATCAAAGTGTTTATGGCCAAGGTGGAGTATCCAAGAGATTCTCCTATTTGACTGATATTATTAACTGTGGCTAATCCTGAACCCATACCAGTTGCTGATGTAACGAACAACAACCAGAAATTCATAGTGCAGATTGCTTGCAAAAGATTCAGGTTTTCAGCTGTTTCTGGTATAGCATATGTGTTGTTATTCACATTTATCTCTTCATCATCATTACCAGAAATTTCATGATATCCTCCAGGACGTTGTCTTACCTGGATGACATCCTCAGCCAGCTGATTTTCCTCATGCATCAGTTTGTTCTGCTCAAGCAATGACCTTATGACCCTATGTGACTTCTCCTTTTGGGCTTTAGTTGCGACATAAAGAGGTGACAATAGCAAAAACAGAAGCACAGCAAATGTTGAAACACGTAGTGATAACCACAGTTTAAGTGTATTCTCTATGATAATCACTGCCATGAGATAAGCTGCCAGAATTACCGAAGTCAATGAGAAACCATCTAGGTATGTTTTCTCATCCACGTCATTTGTAGGGAAGATTCTAACAAACCACATGAGCAGCAGAGAGTTAATGGAGGGAAACAGTGCCAACATCAAAAGAAATGATGTAGGTTTGTTCTTGATGATTGTGTGATAAACCTGAATCAATATYGCACCACTCAAACCAAGAAAACCCTAAAAAAGATGCAAAGAAAATTTCAGTCAGGGATATCAATCCAAAAAATAAGTAGGATTGGAAAGTAATTCAAGGTGTGATATTAATAAACAATTAGAATGTAAAACATGTGAAATGCGGAAAAGTACATAGAAAAGCAGGCTTGAAGTTGTCAGTGTATGATATGCCGCTCCCTAGTGACATTACAGTATCGAACATGAATATAGGATGCCTGTGCCTCTTTTCGATCATGCATATTGCCCCATGACTCTTCACCTAAACATGCAGTGGGCCATGAAGAGCAATGGTTGAATCAGGTTAATTCTTTTCCTGCATCCTTGTTAAAAATTATACGAGAAGAGGGAAAGGAGCCTGAAGCACTTTGCATGTAAAAATTAGTAAAGCATAGCTACATACTGCATCATAGAAACAGAAGTCCCAGGTTAATATGGTCTACACTTTCCTATTGAACCTAGTCAAGGTTCTAACAACATAAAGCATCAATTGCTTAGAAGTTTCACACATATTGTACCAGCCAGCCACCATAATYGAGATGTCCCAAAAACAAATATCAGGGAGTTGGTGGAAACAATTATCTATTAGTTCCAGAACAGAAACTTAAAGTTCAAGCATAGTTTATGCCATCAATATCAATCTCAGGTCCTCTCACCAGCCCAGATAGCACCACAAAAAAGAAAAAGGTAATTACATGTTTGATAAATCAATATAATTTTWTGTCTGTGCTAGACTTCGATCCGAGCATTCTTGGCCAGTACAGCGAAGATACATATGGTATTAAGCATATTACAGAAGTCTTTTGCAGACACAGAAGTCCCTTGGTAGGGTACACCAATCTGTGTAGAATGAGAGATATCTTAGCTCAAATTGCATTTACAGAAATTCCTTACGAGTCCCTAGAAGTTCATAAATCATTTTCARCAACAATGATATACAGGTTCATATGAATAGCATATCAGACTATATACATATCTCGGGTGTTTGACGTATTGCATTTCAATTTAGAGGTGGGGGATGTTTACTGTCATATGGATACCTATAACACTCAACTGGAAATTTCRGTCCTAAACAGCAGTATTCTAGTTAGTAGTGTATTAAGTCTGATGATGTGACAAGAAATTCTATGAAAAGTTTTACTTTGTTAAATTTTTCGTAATGATCATTTAGCTCCAGCTAATAGATTCTTAGCTCGTATAGTGCCCAAGAAAACCTTTTATTYAATATACACCATCAATAATGGGTGATCATCAAAGAGCAGATATTTCAAAGGAACTTCTAGCTGCAACCACGCAAGATCCATTTAGAAGAGTAAGTGGTCAACCTTCACTGCCCTAGAAGTGCTAGTTCGTCAAACTAAACAAAAGGAGCTTGATTTGATATCTGTACTCAAGTTGGTTTTCTCAGAAGTTAAATGCACATTAAAGTGCCACTTTACTAGAATACATGATTAACCCCAGTGTCAACTGATGGAATCAACCAAGAATATAGCCAACCTGTTGAAATCCACCCCCACCAAACAAATTAAATCAGTAAAGGGCCAGAGGAGCAAAGTTCTTCCATTTGAATTTTCTCATAATGTAATAACCACACCACTTACACAATCAATTCATGCAAGGAAATAAGCTCCTTGTGCCAGACAGTGTACTACCATATGCCTCTTCTTATCAACAATCTCTAGATGTATGACATTGCAGCATTGGTGCATTATGAAAGAAAAGCCAAATGCTGCTTCTGTCAAAGAAAATAAAATTCAATCTTTGACAAAGAGGAAAGGTAAATTGSAAGTGGATTGAACTCTCAAGGTATTTGTGGAGTATCCAGTCAATATTGTGACYGTACTTCAGGCTAACTGTAGTTTTGGATATCTTTTGAGGAACTATGACTGCTCAATGGTAAGTCAAAATAAGTAGCCAACCAACCAAACGGAATAAATTCCATAGTTTCCTGGCCATATTAAACTGAATGCCACTTACATAATCACTGGCTAAGGAAATCAAACAATAAGTAATCCTTGATGAAAGTATCAAATACAATCCTATCAAATGTATTATTCAAAATGTTAACAAACAACGAAAAGACTTAAAAGAGTAAGAACACTGATAACATTGAACAGTTGCAGCTAGGAACACGTGTAAAAACAAACCAGCGATTCTGTTAAACTAAGAGGTTTTATCAAAAAGACAAACTGAGCTTTATGCAAATGAACTTGATTGAGATCATGGACTGGAGAAATTACTATGATGATTTTTCCTTTTCCTTTTCTTAATATGATAAGGTGATCAAGTGACTGGACACAAGTGCACAGTGGAGAATAACTGATTTGAGTAAGATATCTTAGCAAGTATAATAAACCTAGAGAAGGTTGACCTCAAGCAAACAGAAGACATGATGGGAAGCATGCTTAGATTCTTTTCTAGTGGTAATTTGTGCAAGACTTGAAAATGCCTAAGACTAGGATATAAATCATTTCTGACATCTCCCACAGTAGACCACTCTAAGCGTCATATACATTCAGGTTTTACTACTAACCTAATCCCAGTATTGCAGCTCATTATCAGTAAGGGTGAACAACTTTATGACTTCAGTATTTCCCTTATCTTCTGTCTTCTTGTCAAATTACACAAAAACTACCTTTAATGTGATTATGCAGTTATATAATAAATATTCTGATATTCTGATGTGCACATGCATGTTATTGATCCTCGTAATTCTTTAATACAGTCCTTCAAACATTAACCACAACATGTTTCCATATCCGAAGAGGACGATCTGGGAAAGATGGAAAAGTTACAAATCTACAAACAAACAGTATCTTAGCCATCTTTGTAAATAGAACATTGGAATCTTCTTAACTTAGACTGCTATTCTAGCTCATTCTGTTCATTGTTGTGTGCTTATTCACATCCAATTTTAAAATTTTCCAGCTTGCTCAACTTAACGTTATTGCAATGCAGCTATATGTATAACATCACAAAATCCATTGTCAATTAGTTTCCAAATTGCTTTTAGGTTATAAAAAAAAGTTGGGTTTCTAGACTTCTTCAGCTATACAGATATGACCACTCAGTCTGCAGTTTCCAGAATGAATATTCTTGAACTTCATTACTAGTAGAAAAGATGGTAGGGAATGGGCAAAGAAGTAGAATAATTATAGAATAATTAAGGGAAAGATGTTGCTGAACACATTTATCCATGAATTAAAACCTTTCTTTTAACACGAACACATCAACTAATTGCCCAAAAAGAAAAAAGAATTAACCTTCATGATTCCAACAACGGTTCCTCTGTAATCGGGGAAGTTATGAACAGCAGTAACAACATCAGCYGTGTTGAAAAACGTGGTCGCTTGAGCAGTCAGGAACATATAGAAGCACATCAGCGGCACCGGTGGCCTAGGCAGCATCCCAACAACACTCAACCACATGAAGAAAAATCCCGCAAAGCAAAGCACAGCCCCTCCAAAAACCACCACCCACGGCCCATTTTTACGTGATGAAACGGTGGTGGTGGCGCGATTGGTGACGAAAGAGTAGAGTAAACCCGCCACAATGCCCAGGTTCGCCCCCAAATCTTTGAAAAGTGCCACAGTATCAAGAGTTGATTGGTCATAGTGCTGGCTGGACTTGAGGACTTGTGAATAGATGCCGAAGGTGTATGCATAGCCACTGGTGGTCTGAATCCAGATGCTGGCTACCGTTGCAACCCATTTGTTGTTGAAGATGAAGGACCTGTAATTGGGATTGTAATCAAGATCCATTTTTGGATCATAATCATGATAATGACAGCTTATTTCTTTCTCTTCCTCAGTATTTGGAGTGATTGGAATCGAGACTTATTGTGTGTGTAGTGTATAATTGTTTATTGCTTTCTTCCGTGATATTGTAAGGAAACTTGTCCTCTCTGCCATAATGATTATCGCAGCTGACTGAAAGTCGGTCAGGCTGCAGCACAAAATCCTTTTCTTTTTCTTTTTAATTTTTAAATGGCTGCACAAAATCCTTGTGGCCCTAGTATTAATGAAAAAGGATTGGGGGTGTAACGTAATTTATTTAGTATTTAAATTTGAATTAATTATTAACGAATAAATAGGTTAATTTACCAATTTAATTTCAGGTGTTTTTTAAATTCAGTCATTAATTTTTAATATTCAGAAGTGAACATAGAATATGTTCGAAAAAATATATGCACAGATAGGAAAAATAATATATCCTTTTCAATATATACATAATCTCACAATTTTATTTTCAATTTCAATAAAAATATTAAGTCAGCTTCGCGTAATTTCAACGACTCCTAAAACTATTTTTCTAAAAAAATATTTTTCAAATTTTAACAAGTCTAAACTTAAAAAAATAAAAAATTAAAAATAATAATACCGTATGAGTGATAAATTATTTTTTTTTATCTTATTTATCTCCAGGTGACGTTATCAGAAATTAAGGGGGAGAAAAGAAAAAAAATCGTTATTTGGACCGAATCCGGCATGAATTTTAGAGGTGGTATGCAGTGTTACCCCGCGGGTTGCGGCTTGAGGGTTTGCAAGGAAGAGGGATTTTATTGAATTTACATTTTGACCTTACCAATTTAAGAGTCTTTCAAAGATTCCCACTGTGCTGACTTTTGCTTCTTTATGCTATTATAGTAGTTTCTACACTTCAACTGTCTCTGCAAATGTAGCAAAGCCGAACCGGCCTCAATTACCTTATGATTTACTTACCTAAACAAATGGCCAAGTTACATTTTACCTGGACTTTTGCTTCTTTATGCTATTATAGTAGTTTCTACACTTCAACTGTCTCTGCAAATGTAGCAAAACCGAACCGGCCTCAATTACCTTATGATTTACTTACCTAAACAAATGGCSAAGTTACATTTTACCTGGACTTTTTACCACATTCTTCCTATTTGCACGGCTCAAAATATACCGTAACAATTGTTGCAAATTTGAAATTTCAGTTTGTTCTCTAACACAAAGTAGAAATGTGAAAACAAGAACTGAAATTCCATAWTTTCATACAGAAATAGAATACATAAAACTAATGGAGTTTTATACATCTTGCATTATATAGATAGAGGATTCATATATGCCAAAGCCAAAAYAAAACATGCAATTCTGCAGGTAGCCAGTGGCTTCCCAATTCTTACTATACACAGGATATCTCTCTGCTCCCAAAATTTACTATACATTATGTCCCAACTCCAGACCTCCACCAATCCACCATCCCTCTTTTCTGAAGGGACTGATTGTGTAATGCATGATATTTCAGGCATATATTATGAAGGAAAATGAGTTCCAACACATAATACCTCATCTGTTTAGTCTCCTGCATTCAATCTTAACCATTGTAGTACAACCAGCGAATAGAATCTTCTTGTCCTCAAGAACAATCCCATTGCAATGAAAAACCCACAGAGGCTTACAGATGCCAGTATAAAAAACGATAACATGAAGCAGTTCTTGCCATAGCATACATTCCCAATTTCAGATGCAGTTTTGTCATAGATATAGCCAATTACTCTGACAGAGAGTATGTAAGATCCGACAGGGCTAGCTATAGCAATGGTGTTGAAGATTGTACCCATGTGTTTCACTCCGAATATCTCAGAAGTAATAGTGGGCATCAGTGACCACTGTGAACCATAGCAAACACCAACTAGCACTGAACCAACATATAAATTCCCAGGAAAACCAGAAGCAATGATTACATGGCCAGCAGTCATGACTGCCAGTGTAAGAGTCATTAACAAAGGCCTTGGCCAACCCTTTTGATGTAGAAAAATATCTGATGCATAACCAGCTCCAAAACGGCCTAGAAAATTCCATATACTCCATAATGAAACCAATGCACTTCTCTCAACTGCAGTATAACCAAGAGATTCTCCTATTTGGCTGACATTGTTTATTGTGGCCAGCCCTGAACCCATTCCACATGACATAGCAATAAACAACAGCCAGAAATTCACTGTTCTCATGGCCTGCAAGAGATTCATTTCTTCTCCAAACTTCGGCACACATTCAGAGCTGACCCTTTTCTGAACTGGATTGGAGGAGGCCTGATCAAATTCTGCAGGACTTGCAGCTTGAGATAATTTTATTTCAAGATCATCTATCAAAGGTGTCATTGTGGACGATGTGTGTGCTAGTCTGAATGGGTCATCATTGTTCTGGGCTTTGATTGCAACAAAAAATGGAGAAGAAAGCAGAACAAGGAGAACGGAGAATGTAATAAAGCGTGACCACATTGGCAATGCAATTACATTATCCAAGATTATTAAGATCATAAGATATGCAGCAACAGACAAAGCAACAGCAGAAAATCTATTCAAATGTCTCTTGTTATCACTTGTGTATGTTGATTCAATTCTCACTAGGAACATGAGGAGAATTGAAAGAAGAGTTGGAAGGAAAGCAAGAATAAGCAAAAAGGTGCTTGGACTGCCTTGAGATAAAGTCAGATAGACTTGWATCAGAACTGCACCACTCAGGCCTAAAAATCCCTGCCAACCCAGAATTTAACAAAATTAAGATTTTATTATTAAGGTTCATACGAACTTTACTGAAACATTCAGATTGTCCAAGGAAAATTTGCTCCAAAATCTGAATGAAAGAGAAATAATCTAGAATGAAGCACATTCTTGATGGCTAAATGTCTAAATTATGTTAGACAAAATAGTGATTTCACAATATTATAATTTATACGGCAGCAACTTCTTGTCCATTTCTCTTCAAAGCTCCGATTATGAAAAAGATTACTAGCTTTCTCCAATCACCATCAGGGCTAGAAAATGAGATAACAAATTCAACAGATGTATGCACCCACCCAGAATATGGAGTCATATGCAGAAGCAGATGTGTTCTCCATAACAAAACTGAAAACATATAAAAGTTAAGAGGGGGCCATAAAATAAGTCAATTATCCCACATCCTATGCTGCTGGATTGACATTGCTTGAAGCAATCGTACTTCCAATAGAACCTCTTCGTTAAGAAAAAGTATGTCCTAGCGATTTTAATTTGAATTAAAAAGAATGCCCGACTTCTACTTTCAGTWCCTCTACACCGTCTTTTTTCAATATTATAATAGTCTCTTTCCCTGTGGATGGACATCCTTAATTTTTGTAATCAACCATGTACTCATTAATTATCATCAAGGTAAACTTTTGGTGGTTATTACAGTATAATCTCTAAAATATATTTGGTAGAATTTAAATGGAACATACCTTCATGATACCAACAACGGTTCCACTGTAACCGGGGAAATTATGAACGGCAGTTACAACGTTGGCGGTGTTGAAGAATGTCTGGGCATGGGCAGCTAGGAACATAAACAAGCTCATGAGCATAACGTGGGGTCTTTGAATGATTCCCGCAACAGATAACCACATGAAAAAGTAACCGACAAAGCATTGAATCGCTCCAACTAAGTGCACTACCCAAGGCCCATTTTTCAAAAAGGAAGAAGACGATGAGGAATGCCGGACTGCCAAGGCGGAGTAAAGTAAACCCGACAGGATTCCGGCGTTAGCTCCGATGTCTTTAAACACAGAAACCGTGTCTAACGTTGACTGATTATAGCCTTGGCTTGATTTCAGGACCGGTGAGTAGATTCCAAAGGCGTATGATGCTCCGGAGCTGCACTGTATCCATATGCTCGCCGCCGCCGCTATCCATTTCCGGCTTTCATTCTCCATAAATGCACCAGTACCGCCTTCGCAGGCTGTTTTTGTGGCCTTGTGTGCTCTGAGAGTTGTGATATTTTGTTGGGGAAGACGGCCGGCTGGGATTTAGTCAGGGATCATGAAGTGAAACGCGACAAAGCATTTATTGMATACTGGCTTGGAAGTTGACACCTATTATGACGACGATCCAAGAAGGCATAGAGCCATCATTTTTGTTTGGAAGAATTCGCGGGGGAAGGGTGGAAAAATCAAACCTACGGTGCACTTGTTTTCAGAAAAAAGAAGATAGAGATTGATTACACGTGTACYGSGKTTTCCCAGTGACTTTCTKAATGCAGTCTCTTATCCAATAAGATTACGGTACTTGGGCCACAATAAGTAGTTCGGTCCAATCTAATTTATTACTACTTTACTAATTTTTATTTGATTAAATTATTAATTCACGTAAAATTTTATCTCCTGATTTTTTTATTTTTAATTTTAATTCGATTCGAATTGTATTATATTTGTGAAAAGAAAAATTCGATTTAAATAAAAATTAAACATATAATTTTATTTTAACTTAATAATTAACTTATCGATTGCATTATGATTCTGAAGTACGAATAACTAATTATGTAAATTCTATTTCAAGGTATAATTATAATTAAAAATGCTTGATGAACSAAGTTAATCGGATTGAAAWTATAAAAAATAAAAACAACGCTACTTGATCCACCCAAAATAATTCAGCACTTGRACAATGACAAACTTACCCTTATTTTTACCCAACATTTACCATGCACACCCATTGTCTTCTTGGATTGAGCAAAACTCCAAATCTTCGCCATTTCTCTCGTTCTTCGATTGGGTGCAACTCTCTGCCACTAGATTCCAATCAAAAGACCTCTTCCTCCCCATTGCCACCATCACCAATGCCYACCTCTGCTCCTCAACCAAGACCTCAATTACGAAATTTACCGGTCCCATTTCAGGTTTTGCCCCCTCCCCCATTTCATTTCAAATATCCAGGGTATCAGCCAAAACTTTCCATTGGCATTTGGACAGGGATCATATAACATTTATGGACCACTAAATATAATAGAAGAGCGATATGAGAACAACCCCAGACCTGAAAACGATAGAAGAAAAATTGGTTCTATTCGACTTGATGATGGCGTGTGAGTCGTTCGTGCCCAACTGGAACTGATGTAAGCGCTAGGTAGAAGAGGAAGACGTAGAAGAAGGGGGAAGTCTGAACCTTTAAATAGGAAATGAATAGGCGCTGAGTTATATATATTATTCTTTCTAGAAAGGTAAATGACGCAATAATATATATTTCAAGACTTAATTTTAAAAGAATGAAATTGGTTACGTAGCAATTTGGAGAGGTCGGATAAGGATGACCTGCTGACACCAATGCTTCCAAAATATTCTCCGTAATTTATTTTTTTCCCGTTTTTGGATGTTGGACGTGATCAAATARCTAATCGCTTTATTTATTTATTTATATTAATTTCTCCTATTCTTTTTCCTAGGGCAATCGAATCGTCATTGCGTGATGATTTATGTTGTCTATTTTGGACGAATTCGGACATTGTGATAGAAATAGAGAGGTTGTATACGATTACAACTTAAAATTTTCTTTAATTTTGTCAACATTTTTAGATATGGATTGTGCTCCATCCATAGTGTTTTGAATAACATGATTTTCATTTTTTATTTATTCATTTTCATATTAAAAAACTAATAAGAATGAGAAGGTTAAGTTTTTTTTTTATTATAGTGATATCCAGATATTTTTTTCACAGGACTTTTCCTACAAGATCATCGTCACATTAGAGTTTAACAATCAAGTTTCGTGAATTCGTGTAGTTCCTTTATACTTAGGATGCCAAAATGTCAAACCATCAACCAAGAAAGACACGACAGAAAAGTATATCGGTACGTGAACTATTGATTATCAAACCCTAATGCTTTACTGAAGTAAAGTTAATCAATTCTCCTATTGGATAATCTTATTGTTTTTATTTTTTAAATAGTGTGAAATTAAATTAAAATACRAGACAATAAACTAATTTGAAATTATGTTAAAATTTTTATCCCAAAAAAAATTAATTGCATAAGAAAGCGATCCCTGTAATAGCTGCAAGCGAAATGGGAGCCATCTAAACCATGAAGGTTCAGTGAGTTGTAGGTGATGTTTTGAAAATTAAATACGTTTATAAGAAAGCTACGGGGGTGGAGGAGAATRAGATCACAGAGCAATACAGATGGGCGCGGACGTGAAGGAGTTGAATGCCAAGCACCACCCTCCTGTGCGGCGTCATATCGCTCTGCTATAGGTTGGCTCTGGCTCATATGACCTCAACCTACATGAAAGTGAAACCGAAATGGTTTCTCTTTTTCCTACATTGGTTTTTCTTTGTTCGGACTCGTTTGGTTGTTTAGGTCGCTCACATATTACCTTCACTATAAACACAAGAAAAWGAATATTTTTCCTGCATTTGATCAACCTCGGAGGAAGATCACATTTTGAAGTATATATACAGTATATTTGATTCTTGAGTATCATAACTATCATCCATGAGATGGCAAGGCCAGAAGTTATTTGCAGAACTTCCAGTTAGAGCAGTAACATTCATCATATTCAGAATTGGAGTTTTCTCCTGCTTTAAAATCTCGCATAATGAGGATCCCAACATCTCAAATTGCTCSCCTCTGTTCTATGGTTAGGAAAAAAAAAGCCCACAATGCTCTTRTAAGATCCTCTAATTATTCAAGCTCTCTTAAAGGCATACATACTGCAGCATGACAAACAACATAAAAGAACATTTGGTACACGCAGTAGTACTGTTTTTGAGTTAAAGAAGCCTGGTATTGTATGAACCACAGTGAGGGCACTTGTGGTACAACCAGTGAAAGGAAGCTGATCCTCTTCTTTCACAATCATTGCATAAGATAACCTGCACACCCTTCTCATTTTCAATATAAGGTTCATTTACCGGGGAGGAGATGGAGAAAAATCACACTTGTATAACGAAAGGGAGAGAGATAATTAACCTGAGTTTGGCCTGAATACTCTTCGGGAATTTTCTCTTCTGCCAACAGTGCATCTAACATTCTAAAATATACCTGCAAGACATCATGTTGGAATTTATAAGTTCTTGCATAGCATAAGCTACATATACTTGCCAAAATTAGCCAAAAGCAACTAGCTGTGCAAAYTAGGCATTGACATATATCTCTGAGTATTTGTTCTTTATAAACTTCTGTGTACCCTTTTTTGTTAACCAGAACATGGGAAATATTGCACATGAGCCTGGCAATGATTGAGAGTGTGCTACTGACAAGGGTGTGTCCTCCAGATGGCAATATAGACAAACAGTGAATAATTATGACTACTTCTTTTCAATAACATTTCTCATTGATGACTCTTTTAGATCAARTTATAAGACAGGGAATAGTATGAGGAAGGAGAGGATAGGAAAGGTGAAGGAAGAATACCTAATGCTAGAAGATGAAAACAGCAGACGGGAAAAAACAGAAACCACAGTAATTATGGTTCTATATCACAAGGTTTGCCTTGCTGCATCAAAGCATAAGCAACCAGTATCTGCTGTGGGGTTCAAACTCTGAGGATTCAACCACTCTATTAGAGCCTATTTTAACAATGTTTAATTATTCGTGAATAAAAAAAACAAGGCAAATTGTTATTGAAAATGATTATGATATAGTACATGCCAGATCTGCATTACAATTAAGCATTATTTTATGGCATTGAAAGGTGATCATCAATTGATCATAGGATATGTTAAGGCTGGTGAGCTTATTACATCTTCATCCTCATTGTCAAGGCAGATGGTTTTATTACATCTTCGATTCATTTTCTATATAATTCCAACTTCMAAACAAGGTTTAAAACAAGCTTTCAATAGCAGAAGTATCATGGGGAAGAATATTAACAAACCTGCATGTCCCCGAGTGACTTGCTGCAAATTGGGCAAGTATAATTTCTACATGTGTATTCCTAGATGCAGCCAGAGAAGAAACCTGACTTAGCAATGAAAGYTAACTCTTAGAAATCTTTAGAGGATGTTCATGTATTAGCTAAATACCTGGAAACATTCTGAGTGCATTAGATGACCACATGGAAGTGCCTTGATTGGAGAGCATGAAGTAAAAATGTATTCATGACAGATTGGGCAGTTGTCTTCGAAGCACTTCTCTCTGCATATATGCACGGAAAGAGACCGTGACATGCAAGCATTGCAATTCATGCAATGAAAATAGTCAATGCCCAATCCCTTCCCAACTCGGCATAGATTACAGTAAGGGCAGTGATAAATTTGCCTGTCAAACAGCTCCGAGTCAGCATTATAAGGAAGAAGTTGGAAAAAGAATAGTAATCCAAAGTTTGTAAACAGAATTAAGGAAGTGAAGATATGTCCACTTTGCCTAAACTCTAAACCTTAAATATATATTTACTTATATTCATGTGCCATTATTTTCAGTCTGGAAGGTGCAATTTTCATCAATCACAGAGGGAAATGTCTTTAAGATCCAAACTCTATTGAACAGAAACATTTGAAGTTCAAGGTCCATTTTGATTTGGTGCATCTTTATTCCATGACTTGCTTTCTTTCATCTGTCGTATCCAATAAAAAAATCCAGTCTTGAAATTTAACAAAGAAAATATCAGACCAAACTATGTTCAACATTTGAAAAGAATGCCCTTAATACCTAACAAATATACTTTGGTCAAAACTGTTGAACATTTTTTAATTGTTAGGGAGGAAGATTTTGACACGTCTGAATACAGTATTGCTTTATGGTACAGTAGAATTGTTATGTCTTATACTCTCARACCTTCCATGACATGCAAAAGATATTGATGAATGAACAGATCCAAGATCTTTGAAATACATGTAACCTATTATGCTTGCAAGGAAAATGAAACGGAAAATTGGATCCAAACTTCTTTTAGTGGTTATTTGCAACAAACAACATAATATTTTTCACAGAATTGTCTAAAGGTAGCTGGTCAGTTTTCATTATCTTACTTTTCGTCGTCGAAAAGTTTGCAAATTTTGCAGTAGTATCTTGCCATTGAGAAATTGTTGCAAGAAATATTTGAACATTCTGGACCAATTGGTTGAATTATCAAACATTTCATGCACAGCATCTTGGTGATAGTTTTTCTGCAATTTTATGCAGAAAGAATCAATATGGAATAGAACAGATAACAGGTGCAAATAATCAGAATTTAAATTAGTGCAGACATTCATACAAACCATACCTATCCACAGAGTGATCAGTCAACTCGTCATGACATCTTATGCATGTATATAGCTTGTTGCAACATGGTGCTAGAAGTTTACAGCTCCTTTTGTAGTGTTTGCAGCCAAAAGTTAATTTGCTGGAATTTTGAAAGGATGGGCATTGACCGATATCTTCTTCTTTGCCAATTGTTGCAGCAGATATCATGTTAGATCTCTGTTTTGTTRACATCCAACGACTTGAAACAAGAAAAAGCTGGTCAGGTCCAAATTTTCAATAATATCTCCCTATTGTCCAGACCAAGTAAAGAAAGCACAATTGTTTAGATAATGCGAATCCTCTGTCAACAGTGGAAACCATCGATGGTCCTCAATTTTCATCAAGCTGAATAATTAAATGTCATASGCATGAAACTAATGATGGAACTCTATTGATTATATGAAGGCGGCCGACCAACTTGAGATAAGGCCAATAACTTGGGACCAAAAATATAGTTCTCCACTGTAAAATTTATTTAAATGGTCATACTCTTTAACATCTAAGGCTACTCATACGTCAAAATCTACATACAGTGATCAACTTAGAAATTGCAGTTCTAAAATCTTTCAGTACATTAAATGATAACTTTGTGTTACGTAGTTATGGAAAGATCCCACTGCTCTTTCTTTATGAGAGAAAAAAGGAAAAAAGAAGGATAAAATGCTTGTATTTTACCTCATTAGCAGGCTCTGGATAAGATGTGATTTCTCTTGGGAGTCCAATGTAGAGTCACGGGAAATTCTTCTTATAGTGGTTTCCAGCTCCTCTTGATTTAATACAAACRGATTCTCCTCATGACAAAAGGTAACCTTCTGGCTCATTTCATCAGCTTGTTTAGTGGAATTAACGTTCTCATTGCAATTTTCTTCCTTATTTTCTTTAGAAAGTTTAGCCGAATCTTGATGCTCAGGATAGCCCTGTAGACTTTTGAAATCCTGTACTTTATTCAAATTGAGAGACCGAGATTGCGCGAAATCATATTCAGCACATTCTCCCTCTGATAGTTTAGATCCTTTCCATTGCCAGTTTCCTTCGGCCCTGGAGGTGTCTTTCCACAAGTACTTCGAGACAATTTCAAAAGGATCAGCAGACAAGGAAGAAGGAACACTTGATCTGTATTCATCTTTAGCTCTATCACAAACTTTTGTACCTTCCCACCATTCTCCCAGCCATTCATCAAAGTTGGTGCTTTTTGTGACCTTACGCCATAGAGACATAACCGCATGCTGTTCATCCTGTCTTAAACATGACATCAACCACGGTAGCATTTTCTGTAGAGCTTCAGCTCCTGTTCTCCCAAGCATGTCTCCGATGATCTTGTGTTGTTCCTCAATTGAGAAGTATTTACCAAATAAAGGTCCAAGATCAATTTCTTCACGATGGAAATGATCAGAGATTATTCTTTGCATAGATAGGCATGTCTCATAAAGCTCCAAACAGAGATGATGATAACTAGTCCTCTCATTTAATGTTTCTGGATCACCATGCAGTGTGGAAATTTCATTTAAGATAAGGGAAACTTTCTGGAAATGTTCAGTCTCCAGTTTATGGTCAATGGTGTAAGAATGGGTAACATTTTTCAGTTTTCCCTTTGATTCCAGATAGGGAAAGATTACCCCGTCCTCAGTTTCACTGTGAATGTCATAGAACAACTGTAAACGCTGGAAGCGGCTTTGAAAGTCCGGGAAAAAATGAACATCTTTGGACAACTTAGATGAGAGAAGCACAATAGCTTCAAGATCTTTTATGAGGGCCTTGTGAAAAAAGATAATCTGATCGACCAGTCCTAATTCGGGAGTGAATAAATTAGCACCGGTGCCATACTTAACAGGATATTTAGGAAAGGGAACTGCCTTCCTCCACATTCTGGGAAAGAACGTTTGCRCACTGATTCTACCTGAACATGATACTTCAAGCTTCTCAATGGTGCTGGAAGAAGAACTTGAAGGGTTCGATATCTCATTCTTTGTATTGAGGGCAGAGTTTGGCCCCAGCTCCATGGTATTAAATCTTCCCATAGCTTGCATCTCCAACTTGAAGTTAGACAATTTGATATCTGCCGTTTGTTCAGATAGGAGATGGCTTCCAAAGCTAAAACTGTCTTGCAGAGCTTTCCTGAACTCCTCAGGTAGGAAATGGCTTCCCAAGCTAAAACTGTCTTGCAGGGCTTTCCTGAATTCCTCAGGTAGGAAATGGCTTCGAATGCTAAAACCTTCTCGGAGGTCAGTTCTGAAGTTGTCTGTGGATGTTTTACCTAAATAACCCGTGCGAAACCACTCACGTAATAGAGAAGAAAAATACTTTTTCCTCATAGGTGATTCCACCTTTATGCCATCCAGTATGGACTTGAACTGGTCTTCAGACAAGGTAGCGGAGAACCAAATAGCAGTGCACTTTAACAACCCAAGAGGCACTGTTTCTAGGCCTCTATATAACAGCCACATCTGCATCTCATGGCTGCAATTCTTGCTAATAAGTGGAAAAACCTGTACGAAGGCTGAATATGAAAAGTCAAATCCATAAAAAGGGAAAAGAGATGCTCTCAAGCCAAAAAAGCACATGTAGTCGTCAAGGCTACATATGWTTTTCTTGTCAACAAAGTTATACTATAGCGCATCTATATAGGAAGAACTGAAAATGATGAAATTTTCTCTCTATTCTTTTCTTCAGCATTCTATCGAATTTCTGTAACTAGAAAGAAATTTACAAGGATTTTTTTTTTGAAAAAGAAAAAGAGAGACCATACCTGGGTTTCAAGAAAAATCAGGATTTTGCTGATACCCATCATGAACAATTCGACTTCCCTATAAAGCCCCACTAGAAAGTCTCTTAATTGAGCGCCATCTTCAAGCTTACTCTGCAGCAATTTTACTAGCCTTGCTATTTGATTTTCATCCACAAGTTGTTGGGTAGATAGTGATGCAGCATTCTTGGAAAGTTCATTTATCACAGGATAATAGATTCGATCCAGTACATTGCTGAAAATTTAGTTCTACCATTAGGAATGCATATTTATTGAAGATCAAATGTTTTTAGTTACTGCCTAACATTTTAGAAGTAAATAGTATTTTTGTAATATTAAAAGAAAAAACTTTTTCTATGATACACCACGTAAAATTTTCACTAATATAAGGCTGCAAAGATGAGCTTGTCACAAAAAATGTCAATTTTTTATAGAGATATTCATTTGCATCAATAGCTAAACTGAAACTTTCAGGGATTCAGTGTGCCTCATAGGTAATAGCACATTAAAGTTTAACAGAAACTTTTACTTGATTCTCAGTGAAAAGGCCAACTTACTGAAAACAACATTAATGACTGAGGTGTTCACCTATAGCAGATGAGGACATCAGTAAGGAACTGCAGCAGAATTACTACTGAAGACAAGTTTGATAGATTGTTTGAGCCGCTTATTTCATWTATCTCATCTAGTACTTTTCTGAAACCACTTTGAATGGATGTGTTCCAAATACGAATGCTATCAAAAGGATTTTGTCTGCTAATCCTGCAGGTCGAATACATTTTCTTTGACTCTTGCTCCTGTCCAAAACGAAAATTTCCAGGATACATATCAAGTATTTCCTTGAAACTGATTTCTTCACCATAGAATTGGGCTTCTTTTCCATACGTGTTGCAGGCCCCAAATGAAGATTGTTCCTTATTCTCAAGCCAGGAAATGACCACCTTTAGGACAAGGATCAACTCATTAAATTATGATAACAAACTACAGAGGTTCAAGATCAAGATTGAGGTCTACCTCTTGCAGTAACTCTTCCTTGGGTATCACAACCTTCATGCACTGCAGAAGATCTATTTGCTCATCCGCAGGAAGAGAACAAGCCAGCCATGGAAGAAAATCTTCCAGCACGACAACAGGTACACTGCACATATACTGCCACAAAAGCTTAGCCTGTTCTTCAGGACTGAATTGCTGTATAAGCAAACGAAAAACCTGCATTACAAATGCATCTACTTCAGACTACAAATTTAGTCTACCGATAGAAGTAATAGTTATAATTTTAAAGAAGTAGGAAGATAAATCAACGAATTGAAATCATTACCCTACTTGTATGCAGGGACATTTAATTGCTCTTCCCCCCCCCCCCCCACCCCCTCCTCAATTGAAGGTAATGAGTTTATATGATAAAAGGAAATTCCACTGACTGTAGTTTAACATATAGCTTAGCAAGACACGGTTTTCCTGAAATGGTGTTTCTATGTGCAAGTCAACTTCAAGCAGCAATTCAGCTAAAAAAGAGAAAAGACRCTGGTTACTTCCATTTTCAAAATGATGTTGCTCTTCATTTGATGGAATCACTCAACTAAAAGGACTTCTAGTTGATTATTCATAACCTGCTTCATTTCCAAGGTTCATTCTTTTATTAGTTTCAGATGATCTTGATTGTCCAGAAGATCTGGCATCATGACATGTACCATTATTAAATTATAATGGATTAATCTGATGGAAGGTAAGATCAGTAAATATCTTAACTGACATATTGATATCAGGGAGAACTTAGAAGACATGTACAAAACATTTTTCATCATTTTTCCAAGTCAATGATTCTTAAACATTTCTTTCCATGGATAGGTAAATGAAAAATATCAACATCTAATGCCAAGCTGACTATTCTGAGATATTGCTTACTAAATTGCAGATTTCTTGGTTAACATATTGATGATTTGGGACTTGTTTCACAATACATGTTTTCGATATCCTAGAACTTCCAAATCTCAAACAGATAAATAGTTAATCATCGCATCATAGCTCTCTTCTCGTAAAAAGAGAAACAAAAGGTGTCAGTGTAATAGTTCAGCAACTGCGACAAAGCTGGGATCAACAACTTATGCAATCTTAATAAGAAACGCAAAGAAATAGGCACCTGTTTTTCTTCCTTCGACATATGCTGACAAATGATTCTCTTAATGGTACCTATGCTAATGATGAGTTGTTGAAAGAGACTTGAGATTTCTTCACTCTCTTGCCTTAAGAGATCCAAGCAACCAAATACAGAGTCAAAGTCATCATCTATGGATTTATGTTCCAGTGCATAAGTAGACACCACATTCTTCACTCTTGTGTCTAGTGCCATAAAGATGAGCTGCAAGCAATTTTGATGATCAACTTTAGTTAACTAAAATGTCGGGGAAGTCTGATAAATATTTTGCTTGTTCAAAAATGTACCAAGAAACAAGAATCTCAAATGATATTGCACAAAACGAGGAGAATGCCGAGGCAAGTTTCTGCTTCATAACAGGAAAATAAACATATCCACTTTCAACCCACAGCCTCATCTGGCTCCCCAGCAAAATAAAGAAATTAAACAAAGTTCAGAAAAGAGAACAGGATCTCATTTCTCACAAATTCTTTGACTCTTTGTCACCTAAATTTAGTTCTTGATCACTGAACAGTACTAAATCATAATGCTACTGAAAATCCTAGCCCAAACTTGAAGACCTTCCACAAACTGTACTGCTATGAATAGAAAATGACTCAGCAGAACCGTACAAAATTGTGGCAAAAGCCTCACCTCATCTTCTGCTGCAGAATGGTACTTAAAAACAAACTGKAAGAATTCCATTCTCCGGCAGATATCATCTACAAATTGGCCAACCAAGGACCCCTTGAAGCTATCAGCTGCCTCCAGCACTATCCTGTGAAGCTCCTCAAGCTCCTTCCTAAAAGCCTTGTGTGAAAAAACAAAAAAAAGAATAGGAGCATCAACCAGTTTCACCCCAACAAGAGAAGGCAGCAATACGGCCTGCAGGTCCTCCTCCTTTTCGGATTCTCCGCCCCCCATTTGCCAACACAATGCCACCACCACCACCTCTCATCAATGGCAAAAGGGACCAAAGAGGAAGCTCCAACATTCAAGTTGAATTAGATATAATGGTGATCAAACCTTATGTTAATTGAGTCTTAGGCCTATTTGGTGCCTCTTTCAAACTTCAAATCACTATTTTTTCCCTTTAATTTTCTTAAAAATTGGGTTTTCTAACTAAAATTTTGATTTGGTACAGTTATGCCACGGTGGCTGATTTGGACGTCGCACCTAACGGCCGGTGGCGCCAATTCTTGGGTCCTTTCTGTTTGTCTTGGTATCCTTATGTATGATTCGTGTCCCAAGTACACGTCGGACTAAATAGGCCATTGCCACATAGATTCATGTTCCCTCTATATTTACGAGGGAAGTCCCACACCTTCATGTAAAGGGGTGTGGTTTACTCTCCTTTTGGCACTTAAAGATCAAATTATTTGAGTTTTTAGAATTTTGATGAGAAACAAACAGTATTTGGGGGGAGTTGGAAAATTTTCAATCTTTATATGCTTCTAGGTACCTTTTTTAATTAGATAAATATTTTAAAAATTAGATAAATATTTTTTATGCTTTAAAATTTCATTATTTTGTTACTGGTTGTATTACGTATTTTATTCTATTTTATTTATAAATAGAATGCAAAGTAATCTTCATTGTCATTGGACAAAAAGGTGATTCGCTACTAGTAGTAGTTTAACTTTAAAATCGATTTTTGCCAGTTGTGAGGTTTTTAATTCAATTTATGGTCCTTTTCAAATATATATACTTTAAAAGAAAATTCAAATGTATAGAGAAATAAAGAAGGAAAAATGGTGTAAATTGCCACTCAAATATTTATATTTTTTAAAAATATTACTAAAATTTTTTCAAATTATTATATTACTCAATTATTTTCRAACATTTATTTGTACTCTATCACCATTCTTAGCCAAAGAAATCAGACAAACAACATATGATATTTAATTGAAAGGTAAATTTATTAAAACAGAACTATTTAGATATATTTAGGTTCAACCTAAAACCATGACGGTGACCTTTTCCTTGGAGATATGCAAAAAATGCCGCACAATGCTCGCCATCCGGACATATCTAATGTCTTGCTTCCTATTGTCTGTTTCTATTGGAAACTCTCTTATTGCCATGATTCGCAAGTTCTGATGGGACGGCCCTGATGGCACGCAGAGGATTAACTGGAAGGCTGGGAGCGCTTTATGTAGGTCTAAGTGCGAGGGTGGTCTAGGGTTTCGGGACTTGGGGGCTTTTAACCTTGCGTTGCTTGCCAAGCAATGTTGGCAAATTCTGGACAGACCGAACTCTTTGGTCACGCTTATTCTCAAGAGTAAGTATTATCAGTGCCCCCCTTCATGAACGTCCAGCTGGGAGCACGCCCGTCCGTTGTCTGGCGAAGCCTGCTTCATGCTTTACCGCAGTTGGAAAGGGGAGTAGTTTGGCGCATTGGGGATGGCAAGTCCATGAGGGTTTGGTCTGATCATTGGCTTCCACAGCCTCATTCTTTCCAGGTTATCACTCCCCTCCCCCGCTCAGCTCTCTTCTCTGATTTGCAAGTGGCTACCCTCATTGATAGACAATCTGCTAGCGGGAATGTTCATCATCTGTGAAGTCTTCTTCTTCCCATGGACGTGGGAGGCGGTTCGCCTACTGCCCGTCAGCCCCTCACAGCCTCCGGATAAGCTCGTGTGGGTGCACTTTAGTAACGGAATTTACTCCGTCAAATCTGGGTATAGAGCCTTCATGGCGAGCCGTGCGCGGGACGCCCCGAGTGCTTCGAGCACGTCTCATGGGTTCTGGGATAATCTTTGGAGTTTACCCTTGCCACCCAGGATTCGACATTTTCTGTGACTTTGCTGTGTATACATCTTACCGACTAAGTCGGCTTTGGCTTCCAGAATTTCAAGCAGATCCACTTGTTGCACTTACTATAGCGCTAAGCCAGAGAATGCTCGCCATGTACTCTTTGAGCGCGCTTTTGCTAGCGAGATCTGGGACCTCTTCCCCGAGCTCTCCCCCTGGCACGGACACAGAGTGTTGAGCTTTGCCTCATTTCTTGCGGATTTAATGGGCGCTTCAAATACACAGTCTTGTAGCTTACTTGGTTTTCTTCTATGGGAGTCCGGCTTCGATGCAACGAATTAGTTTATGCTAGTAAGGATACAGAGCCTGGTGCCATGCACAGCACATCAGGGCCATGTTTGTAGAATTTGAGGAGGCTCAAGACCCACCCTCCAGCCCTGGTCCGCGTGCTGTTTCAGCTTGGTGGTGTCCACCAGGAGACGAGCAGTACAAGCTCAATGTTGATCTTGTGTGGTCCTCCTTGGCACGATTTTTGGTGCGAATATTTGGTGAACAGCAAAGGCGAAGTAATCTCCTCTATGTCCAGGAAAGATCCAACTTGCAGCTCTGCATTACACGCCAAGGCCTGGGAGGTGAAGTTTGCTGCTGATTATGTTAATTCGCACCTCACCCTGGAAAGTCACGCTTTGGACATCATCTCCCGCCTTCGTGTGTGGATGATGGCTCTTTCATTGGCCATATCATTTCTGATACTAGGCGTTTTGCTCCTTCTTTTGCTGCAGTAGATTTTTTGCATGTTAAGCGTTCTGCGAATACATTAGCTCATGAGCTAGCTCGTATTGGTTTTCACTTTCGCAGCCTACGTACTGGACTGAATCCGTTCCTCCATCTTTGTTTGCTGCTCTCCTAGCAGAAGCCGGGTTTTAATACACAGTTTCTCTTTTACCTTAAAAAAAAAAAAAAGGAAATATTTGGGTCATACAATGGTAAGTTGGCTGTATTCGGGTCTGGTAAGAAAGGGATTATTGCTTTGAACAATTTGAATTTACGAGTGAAATCGAATTGATTTGATAATTTTACGGTCCAATTAAATGCTACGCACTGTTTGTTTGATGAAATTTTTTTGTCAAAAAATGTTATATTGAGGGTTGACAGAATATAAATAAATGCTAAAAAATATAAATAGTGAATGGCAATTTCAACTATTTTTTCAATATAAAGAAAAAAAGAAGAAATGAGAGACAGAAAGATACGGGGTGGCGCGTCTGTGTCTCTCCAATGCTCTGGCAGGTATGCTTTCCCAAGTTCAGTTGTTTACGGCGTCGCAGGGAACTAGAAAGACGAGGCCTCGTTGATGCCCCTATGATTTTTGTAATAAGATTTGAAGCTACACACGACGCGCCGTGCGCACAACATAAATGGCACGTGCCCTCCTCACGAAAGCACGTTCCTGCCTATGGCTCTTTGATCATTTGACTTTGAACACTGGYTTTAAATATTTATGTCCATGAAATAAAATAACATAGTAAGAGTTTGTTCAATATATATTTTAAGAACTAATACAAAAAACTTTAATTTTCAAATTTTAATGCAAATATTTTAAGAGATTGTATAAGCTTAGCAAATCAATGACGTCCAATGAAATTTCTCAACTAGATTTGTCAATTTTAATATTGTAATTATACGTGTGCTTTTCTAATTGTCTGATTAAAGCTGTCAAAATAGATTGGACTCTCTGAATTAATCCAATCCACCATGCAAACAAGGGAGTTGAGTTGAGACATTTCTAGCCTATTTCAAGCATGCCTATGGGGGCCTCAAGTAGAGTCATTTTTTCAAATTTTTATGAAGGAAATAGTAGGTATATGGTGGTTTGATGGTTCTGATCATCTAGTACCCTCTCTAGTGGACAAATAGTAACACCACATAAGGACTTAAATAAACTCAAAAGGAAAGATGAGATGTTTTGGATGAGTTAAATAGGTAYACTGATTAGTGTGGTGGGAAAGGTAAGAAATGAGGTTAGAGGTCTTTTAGAAATCTGCTACACACCCTCTATTACTAACTCCTTCAACACCTCCCCATCTCTTATATCTTAGAGGTAAGTAGAGAATAAAGCATCTTTTGATTGATGAAAAATTTAAATTGTACTTGAATTGTAATTACTCACAGCAAAGTTTAAGGAATTAAAATTCTTAAATATTCATTTTTTTATTTAGAAAGAAAATGAATGTAAATGGAGAGGAAATTTATATTTGTGTCAAATTGTTTGAATTAGCTGTATGGATAGATATAATAATTTGAATACCAATGAAGCATTAAACTAAATAATATTAAGCTACTATATATCATATCATTAAACTAGATTGAATTAAACATAAATTTATTTCTATAAAGTAAATAAATCTAACTATGTAATTTATATTAAATCAAATATCAGAGTTCTACTTAGATAGTAAGAAAATTATACTAAAAAAAATTATGAACTTTTGGGGAAATAAAGATATTTTTTAAGTTTAAAATATTAATATAAAAATTAAAATCTTATTTCATAAAATTAATATTTTAATTTCAAACATAAATGAAACGAAATCCTTAATATGCTTATGATGGACTTTCGTATTTATTTTTGAGGTCTTTTAGATTTGGAGGGATTGTATACATGTCRTCGCTTCTTCTCGATCTTATTTGTTCATATTTATGAAATATTATACAAAATGTCTAATTTATTAGATCAGACATTTTTGTTTGACAATGGAATATTAATTAGAAATTTATCAAAAGAAAGAAAAAATAGAAGAGGGATATTTATTGGGGGCTTTCCTTTTTTATGTATTTAAATTTAAGTTGAATAGAAGGACGGCAATAGTGTAAGCCCTTTTTTCATCGATATGGTAGAAAATATGAYAAAGACGTACCAAGAATTGTAATAATATAAATCCAGAGAGAAAGAGTAGTTAACTGGTACTGAAATATAATAAGAGATGGATTACATAATTGATAACTCGCAACATATTCAATTTATAAAGAATAAATTTAAATAATTCGCAATATGACTTACTTTTGGGTGTGATAGTCAGGGATGCAAGGAGCATGTAGGGTTTTTTGAGAGAGTTTAGAGGGTTTTTTGAAAAAAAAGGGTTAGAGGGTTTTTGGGAGGAGATTTTAGTTAGGGAGGAGAAGAATTAGTGRAAAAAAATGAAGGTTATTAAAGTATTTAAAACAATTTAAATTCCTTAGGGAAAGTCTCTTGAAAAAAAAAAAAAGAAAATAATTATTATACCCCCTTAGTAGGTATTCTTTTTTCTCAAAATTGTACAATCACTTTCTTTGATGCGAGGAATCTAGTTCGTTTATAAGTACAAAAGTAATTATCCAAACATCAAAATTTATTATGGTGCAAAATCCTTTACAATCAATAGAGACCTCTAAATATCTTAGGAGAGTTACATAGAGATTATAACATCATGCTCTAATCGATACGGTAGAAAATGTGACAAAGATATATCAAGAATTGTAATAATATAAATCCGGAGAGAAAGAATAGTTAACTGGTACTGGAATATAACAAGAGATGGATTACATAATTGATAAATATGACAAGAGTACTTACCCTGCTCTAATCCTTGTTGTTTCAATCACCAGTCACATTTCTTCTCAAAACCAGTGGATGTGAGAAAGTAGAAACCATCCATTTTCACTTCCCATCTGCAAATAGCACCTTGCCCTTGACAAATACTTCCCGTACCAGCAACATCAAGAACTTGCCTTTTACCGTTCCATACAAAACAGCAATACAATGGTTCATCAAATGATGGAAAGCTCCATTTTAACTCACCATTAACAGGGACTGTTTGGTTACCAAGATCACCATACGTAATACTACGGCAATTCGTCCATAAGGGTGCGGATTTAGATGAGAATCCGTTTCTTATATGCACGTCTGTGCTTGCAGAGAATGTCCTACAAAATAGCACAAAAAGGATACATGATAGAAGTTGTAAACCCTTGAAGAAGTTGTACATATTTTCTCTGCAATGAGATGTTTCTATGATGCCTTTTAGGGTTTCAATGGCAGTTGAATTTTATGAAGAAGAAATAGAGAGGAGGGTAATACTTATTTGGCTTTGCTATGTGATCCAAAAGTAATGTATGTTATSTGGAAATCTTGATGTTTTCTGGAAACGAAATCTTTGACTAATCAATCAAGAATTTATACACTCGAGCAACAAAGCAAATACCAACACAGGCAAATTACATGGCCTCTTAAATGCACCGGTTATGAATCTCCAAAGAGAAGAAAATGGTAAACTATTCCTTATGAGTGCCAATCTATTCTTTCCATGTTACTACGTTATCATCATGATATAAGATATACAGTCTTTATATCTCAAATACGTCAAAGTCCGAATTTTTTTCTTAATTTTTGTGGAAATACATCACATTTAATACTAACCATGTAGTGTTTCTTCCATACTCAACTTGAGCTTATTTAATTTCAAATCACATTACTCAACCTACAAATATCAACATCTTTTCTCATTTTATCTTTTTCTTTTTCCTATGGCAATTAATCATCTCCCATATTTCAATGAAGTAATGGTAAAGAATGTTCACATTAAGAGCCGTTCGTCTTCAATGTTTTGAGCATCCTAATTAATGTGTGTTTTACCTTACTCTTGAGTGACATAACTAGTTAGACACATGGAGGCAATGATAAGTGAGCTTATCCGTTAAGAATAATAATGGTTTGCTATCTCCCATTGATATTAGTCTTCTATTTTTATTTTTTAGTTAGCTTTTTAGGAAATCAAGACATATTAAATGTATTTTTTTCAATTTATTCCCAAAGTTAATTATTCAATATCATAACGTATCAACTTAGAAATTAAAAATATATTAAACAATGTTAGAATTGTCAATTTTAGTTTAAATAATATAAGAATCAACCATTCTAATATAAGTATTTTGTCCAAAAGAATAGTTATTTATTTGAAAGATAAGTATAATATATAAGTCGTTTACACTTAATGCACACATTAATATTTTTTTAAAAAATTAAATTATTTTTTAACCTAAAGTACCAAAAATGCCCTTTGTCTTCTCAATGCTTCTGAGTTTTTTCCTCTCTGTCTCTCTCATCTCGCCTTCTTTTAAAAAGAACTCCGACCATTGGTTCACATACAATAAATCGCTCATCTCTCTCATTAAGATATATAGTAACATACAATAAATGAAAAGTTATATTTTTATTCAAACAATATCTAGACTAATTACAAGGTAAGTAGATTATAATATTAAAAGAAAATTTTTGAAAAGTGTTAAATGATATATATTAGGGGGCGAGACCTTCATCCTACAAGAAGTTACATTGTGAAAGTAGTATATACCATCTCTTAATACTACCATTGTTTTTCTTGTAATTGTGATCGTTAATTATCTTCTTCCATTTTTAGATATTTCTCGTCATTTTTAGAATCCATGATGCACAAACATGTTGTAGTAGAAAAGGAATTTGAAGATTTACTAAAAGATTCCGTACCAAAGGATTAAGGATTAAATTTAAGAATAMTGAAATCATTTCAGTATTAAAAGGGAATAAATAATGATTTGAGAAAAAAACAGATTATAGAAAACATGATTTTGATCCTTCGTCTACCATTGATCTTCTTCTAGGTCCAGCCATGTTTCTTTTGCAAAGACTCAAAATGGAAACCTGTTCATCTTTCACTACCCATTAAAGTAAACTTTCTCCATGACAAAGACTGGAACCACCAGCAACCTCCACTATCTGATGAGTTTCCATGCATCCCACTCAAAATCGCAATGCAGTGGAGTTCTATCGGGTCTAGATTGTAGCTCTATTTAGTCTCACCATTGGGAGGAAGGATTTGGCTGCCGAAATCTTTATTCTCCATGTATCAGTTGGGTGGTAGTGCACTTTCTATGGGCACATCAACTGGAAATGCTGTGCAAGGAAGCACGAAGAAGATATACACTGCAAGTGAACTTTTATAACGTTATTCGTCTCGTCCTCTGATCAATATGCTCGTAGGCCGTCCGTTAACATATCTTTAGATAAACAAAGAGGAGACAAGGAGGTACACTGGCTGGTAACATATCTTTAGAGAATAACTTCAATAAGAGCAAATTAAGGCCAAGACAAGAGTATGATTTTGCAGTTTCTCTTGTCTCATTGAAACGTTCGAGCGAAAGAAAATTCATATCTTACCAGAAGCAATAATTGTAAATGATTTATAACTGAACATAATTGGTAAGGGACCATAATTTAAAAGAACTTTCGCATTGATGACCTTCTTTTCTCATTCAAGAATCTGCAAAATCTTTTTCTTTCCCTGTCAATTAAGTTCCATTGATAAAGTTCTGATACAAGAATCAAGTGATCACTTAGGCTGATCTGCATCAAAGATATGGCATATATTGATCAAGTAGAAAAAGGGCAACCATGCATGACTGATTCTTCCACTGCAGAAAGATCAATATGGTTATATGTATATATATTTACCACTTTATCAAATGGCCAAATAATAAACCAAAATCAAATCAAATTTAGAGTTGGGAAGGAGGTGAATTCTCTCTGAAAGCTGAGGTTTCCATAATAAATAACTCATTTCCTCTCAAACCAAAAGGTAGATTGATATATATATGAATATAAGAGTTACCAGAGACAAAATTGGTAATAAAGAATGTGAACTGTGCTCAACAGAAAGTATAACTAATCTACCTAAAATAAGGTTTTCAGAAAACTGGTACCGGAATAGTTTTTCCTCTATATTTCTCTTTCGTTCTTTCGTTAATTGACACTGGTAAGACTGAAACAGGCAGCAGCGCTCTTTAACTCATTCTCTGCAACATGCTCTACAGACTGTGTTGTATCTTTTAGTGATGATTCCGAGCTGCACAAGAATTGAAATTCTACATTAGCATGGAAAACTACATCAAAATACAAAAAACCGAATTGTTCACTAAGTTTTAAGTACATTTTAAAATGACTATAGTTAAGCTCGGAACTGCCTCAATGGTTAGAGAGCTACCTTACGAGGCATYGGAAGGTATCGASTAGACTACTTGAGTTYTCCTAAATAAAATTCCAAGTTATGAGTGATAAGTGATGAATAAAACTGTACCTCGACTCATAAGCTTCCTTGGAGTCAATGTAAGATTGTCTATCATCAATTGTATCAAAGAATGGGTGCAACTCATCATAATCTTGCGCAGCTTCTTGTTGAATTGCTTGAGGCTGTGAAGTAATCAATTGAGGTTGCATTACCATTGGATTGTTATTATTGTTAAAGGGCTGTTGAATCCACAATGCATTCGCCACATTGGTTTCTTTAGTATCCACATAACCATTGCTATAAGAGGCATTAACACTGTTAGAGTAGGTAGGATGTGATCCAATTGGCAATGCAGCTATGGAGTTGTACTGCTGTGGAGCTTCTTGGTGGAAAAGTGTGAGGGCATTGCTCGAAGGAGACGACATTCCCAACTGTAATTGTGACATAGAATCATTCAATGTGGTCGAGATCTCCTGCTGTTGATGCTGTCTATAAAAATTGAGTTGAGAATGAACAGCTTGAAATTCTTCCTCAGCCAGTTGAATTTGATAACATAATTGTTGTATAATCCCCAAACATCCATAGACCGGATACTTATCACGAACATTGGCTTGATAGATGATAGATTTCATGGCAATCATTTTCTGGCTAGGATCAAGGTTCTTGAGAATTTTCAAAATGTTGCTTACACCGAAAAGCCTATGTGCATTTTGGAACATCTTAGGTTGATCAGCCGGAAAATATGGCGCAAGAGGGCAGGTAGGAATGCATCTCCTCCTCTGATACTTGCACGCTGCGCAGGCTTGGCTGGTGCCACCTTTAAGGGTCATTTCTCTAGAGCATTAATAAAGAAATTTCCAAGATTTATGGAAGCACTGAAGAAGACATTTACGTATATAAAATTAAAGGAGATGGTGATGAAGACTAAAGAGTAATCGATGAATCAAAAGATGAAGAAGAAATCATGAGGAGAGATAAGAGTGTTTGTTTTCTGTTGAAAAATTGAAAGCCAAATGGCAGCATTGATCTGAACTAGTCTGATATGAGCCGATTTTGCTGCAAGACTCAGTAAAAAACAGATTGGAAAGAGAAATCCGATAATGCTGGGGATGTTTCTTTCTAGTCCATGACCGTTAAAAGGAAAAAAAGTTGTTGTTACTTTAGTAGAGTCCTATTCCCTCAGCAAAAACAGGACTCCTCCTTTCTTGGGCCACATGTGGTCATAGAYAAATTGTCACTCACTCACTTATTTATTCTACACCTATTTATTTATTTATTTCCCTMCTGTCTGAGAGAAAGAGGACGAGATATTCATCAAAATAATTCGAAGACTACTACAAAGAGGGAGTAAGGGACTCAGGGAGCTCACTGTGGAGCTCATTGTGAGCTCAGAACCGAGAGTTAGCAATCTAGTAATGAGAAACTGGAGCCTAATGTCACGCTCAGCTAGAATCATATACGACTTTCCAAAATATTTTGGGGAATTCTATTTGGCTCAACTCCAAAGTTCAAGGTGCCACTCATGAAAGTAATCTTAATTAAAAAAAAGAAATTCAAAGTTTGTTGTGCTAATAAAAGAATCGAATCGAGACACCCAACTTTTTTTATTATTAAAATTAAATTCTTTATTCTTCAATATCTTGTCACGYGCAATATACTCTATATAATATATGTAAGGACTTCTTATTAGTTGTGTGTGAATTATGAGGTTGCTCATCTTCATCTAATTATAATCACCTTCCATTTTAGTGGAAATTCTCTAGCCTTTGCTTATGGGTTTTTTGTACTTGTGTTAGGGTTTTGTCACTTAGATATATGTGTTGGCAATGCCTATTGCCACTATTTTATTTATTCTCTTACGGTAATTATAGTAATTATTTTGAAAGCAATCAACAAATTGAAATCCACAAAAAATTAACTATTTTCATATAGTATTGAGATTACTACAAGAAATATCCTTTTTCATTTTCAGAGTTATTTTTTCATCCCCCAGAAACTCTCATATCAGACTTTTCACGACAATCTTCAGTAAAGTTAAATAGACACAGAGTCTTTGCCGATGTTTTCACCTCAAAACAACGGGAGAAAGAAAGAACTGAAGGGTAGAACGATATGATACTGCGGGCTATACTACTTTGAGATGTAGGGTTAGACAGAAAAGAATTACAGTCCCCATTCTCTTAGGGCCGAATCCAAGACWMGAAGGTAATGGAAACCATAGCATGAGAAAAGACCGGAAATGATATTTGACTTGTTGATAGTATTATTTCACTTTAACTGCAGTCTCCAGTAAAGTACAGAAAGCTTGATACAAGTTTAGCCAAAATAAAAATATGGACAGAGAAAGACAAAGCTCGGAGCAGAATCATTTTATTAGGAAATACTCATTCATAAACGTATGGCAAGATTAACAAACATGCCCTTAATCCTTCAAGCCAAGCAATCAAGATCTTACCAGTGGCATTCTTTCTGCAAACCAGTGGCTGTTTGGAAGTATGAGCCCTCCTTCTTCACAACCCAGCTGCATATACCATATTCTATTGCAACCAACTCCAAGTATTTGTTGTTTTCCATCCCATCCAAACAAGCAAAAGTTGTGAGTATTATCAGATGAAGGAAAGTGGCAACTTTTCTGACCTTTAGCAGGAATTGTTTGGTTACCAAGCTCCATATGTAGTTGGAAATACAACGATCAGCCCACAAGGAAGGAGAATGCCGTGGAAGTCTATTTCTTAGGTAAAACTTTTGGATAGAAGTGATTGAGTACATTAAAAATGTACCTTGTAAAAAGCAGGTTAGAAATATAATGCATTGCAACGGTCAACCTTCTATAAGATTAGTCATCTTGTATTGAGAGATGCTTTGAAGTTAAGAAAGGTTATTCATTTGTAATGGCTCTTAAAGAAACAAAATTTAAAAATACCCTTAATTCACATGTCATATTTTGAAGTACATCATGAATCACTTTAACTGCAGTCTCCAATAAAGCAAGGCAGGAAAGTGATACATAGAAAGAAACTACCTTTCATGGGAATTGTAATCCCGAGAGATGCTCTTATCGGGAAAGATGGACAGAAGAACCTCGTCTGGGAAATGCTGCTGACACCTCTTTGAGAAAAGATAAAAACGGACAAGTACTTTGTGGTAATTATCAACGAGAAATTTCATTCTTATATAMATGTGGACWCGTAACCTTCCATTGCTAGCAGCGTCTAGGGAGTATATTTGAAATTTTATTTGCTAGGATTGATTCGTGAGTTAAGAAAAAAAGARATATGTCTTTAACTCCTTTAAAAAAGAGATATTAGAGGCATTRAAGATATATATATATACATCGTTCTGATCGACGGATATACATTTCTATATATRTAAGAAATCTATACGTTTAYTATCAAATCAATAAAAGTTAGTATAGGAGTTTTTTTTTCCTTTTTCAAATTTATTTTTCATCGATTTTCTAGCAAAAAWTTGGTTCTTTGTATTTTGGAAGGATGATAAAAGGTAGATTGGAGAATTATTTGGCCGGGTAGGATTTGAACCAAAACGTAGGCATATTGGTGATGAATTTACAGTTCCTCTCTACTATGGGGGCTGTTTGCCTAATCGACATTATATTATGATCATAGTATCAAAGTTTTTTGAAATTGTCATTATAATGAAATTGTATGATTACATATGAGGAATATTTTTCCCTTTTGTAATTGAAGATAACTTTTAGATATGTCATTAATATTAATGAACCKTTATCCTATTAATATTCATGAATAATCCAATTCTCCTAATTAATATCAAATACTTCTTATCATATTTAGCTTGGTTTTGCATTAAATGTTTTTCTTGATTATAAATTCAAAAATATAGTTGGCTTCCTAATAAATCAATCATATTACTTGTATACGGTTAATTATTCTAACTTTCCGTAAGTAAACCTCATGAAAAGAGAAATAGAAAGAGGACTTTCATCTGTGTCTTCTCTCTTGGTACAAACAAATAAATAAATTGAAAAATAGGGATCTGCTGCATGCATCAGCCCTAATTCGTGTGTATAGTAGGTAAAAAGAATCATATAATATTTTTATTTTATATTACCAAGTTTAATCTCTCCCTCTCAAAAAAAAAAAAAAAAATCCTCCTAATCAGGGAGATATTTGCTACGAAATTAGAAAAGAAAATATTATTTCTTTTCTTAAAGGATCCGTCACAAATCCCTCCCTAATTAAGGAGGGAATTTTTGAAGAATATCCTTCCGTCACAAAATTAGAGAAAAATTTGGGATGCCTTTTATTATTTAATAAGATTTTGAATTTGTCGGTTAAAATTTTGCTATCGATATATGAGTATTCAAAGTTAATTTTGCCAATTTATAATGACACTTAATTACTAAATAGGATAATCCTTTAATAGGATCAAATATTCATCCACATCCATGTAATGAACAAGACATTTCATTCTTATACACATCTGGACATGTACAAGTATAAATACATTAATTACTTACTATCTAATCGGTGTAAAGGTCTCGATTAAGGACTTGAAACTTTTTTTATTTAAAATTAGTCCTTGAAAATATACAAAAAGTTCAAACAAGTTAKTCTTTTCAAAAATTTTGGAGTATCTTATTTGCTAAAAGAAAATAAAATTGCAATTAGATGATTCCACTAAATCTGTTACAATCAAAGGAAAAAATGCAATCAAGAAAGAGGGACAATGATGAAATTTTACAAACAATTAAGAGCACATTGGCAATTTAGCTAGTAAAAGAAACTTAACCTCCTCACTATTAATATGATCTATAATGAGTAGTAAATATTTATTACTTTGATTCTAGCATTCGAATTTGTTAAATTCCACTTATCTTTATAGATGTAACAGGTCACCTCATATCTATCCTAATATCACATATTAAATTTTCTTTCRAATATTTTCTCTTTTGTGTGGAAACCACATCTAATTTGGAAAAGACGGACTTGATTGAAAATTTTTTACATTTTTTAGGAATTAATTTGAAACAGAAAATAGAGACTTAATAGTTTTTCTTATCAAGTCGTAAGGAAAGTTCTGAATTGAAACATTTGCACGATTCCATGGACTTGATTCCAAAATTTGAAAAATGAACCCCTTAATTGAGATCATGTAATAATTGTAGAGTTGATAGAAAGATCTTTTACTTAATTTAAAGTTAATTTGATCCTTTATAAATCGAATACTCGATTATGAAACTAAAATTAATTCAATGGTCATCTTTGCCAATGCGACCTGGATATATAGAACTAACATATAGGAAGCTGGGATCGAATACATCCACATCCATATGAAAATACTATAAAAMATCTATCGATGGATATTCCTTCTTCCAACCGGTAGAAACCGTCCTCCTTCAGTGTCCACTGAGTGCAGTACAAAGAGATGGACCGCCAGCAACTACAGCACTTCATTGTTTTCCATTCCATCCAAAATAGTAAAAGTTGTGAGGATTATCAAATGCCCAATAACTCACCATTAACGGGGATGGTTTTGTTGCCAAGATGCTTGTCGAACTGAGGAATATAACAATCAGTCCACAAGGGAAGAGAATTTGATGGGAGGCCATTTCTTAAGGTAACTTCTCTGTTGACATCAAGTCCATGAACAACATTTGCTGTAAACGGAAGCACAGAAGGAAACAACCTTTATGGAATTTGTCATTTCCAGAAACGTTCCCATGGTGAAAGATGAACTGAAGAACCTTGTCCCCGGGATTTCTTCTAATTCCTCTTCGGAAAGAAAATGAAGACAGACAAGTATTTGATGGAATTTGTAAATTACCCAATATACTCTTTCGGTTTTCCCTTTTTTCTTTTGTTTTTTAAGAAGAAAAATATATATATTTGCTAAACTTAACACAAAAAGTATTAAAGAATATTCTCAATGCTCCTACCATATTTTGATATGATTTTATCTCCAAGATTTTTTTCGTCTATTTGCTCTCTAGCAAGCCAATCGAATTTGTTTATTTTGTTAAATTTTAGCTCAATATCATAATGATAAACAATTTTTGGAAAATAAAATCAGCTTTCCAAATAAGARTCATTAGTAGATAATATTTTTCTTTGTTCTATCGTTTTCTCCTCAAAAAACAGTGGCTTGGACCTCTGCATGGCACGTGCTGATACATGTTAGGCATTATTATTATTTTCCAAAAAAGCATTGAAGAAAAAATTTCTTTAATGCATCTAATGGCAGGAGTGAGGAATCCCTCGACTCAATATTAATTATTTTCTGTTTTACTTATTATTTCTTCCTTGAACTTTTATTTTTAATTTGTCTACGTTGATTGTTAATTTTGATGGTAGAAAWACAAATTAATTGGAGATGATTATTATTATTATTTTTTGTGTGTGCTTATGCATTATTTTATTTTGACTTGCATTAATTTCATTTATAATTTGTCTTGATTTTACCAAGAATATGGATTATTTGCAGTTTGATTGGTTTTTCTTCTCTTTATTTATTATTAATCATTCTATCTCGTGTGATGTTCATTTTGGGTTTTGGAAGTCTACATTTTGCATCTTAGATATGGGATCATTAAAGTTATCTTAGTAAACAATTTGTACACCTWATAGCATAATCGAKATATCCCATATTATGTATATCATATTGCATAATKTTCAAAATATATGTGTAATAACATCTTAGGAATTCATCGAGTCCTTATATATTTTAAATCGTCAAAGCTCTTTTATAAAGGATATCAACCATGCATCAAGAACATGCCCTAAAGATACTGTTGTGACCGTGATCTACTGGCCGGAGAGTTTCGGCCTACTCTGATCAAGTGATGGTTAGAAAGTAGAGAAGCAGATATATATATAAACACAATTATTGGAAGAATGGGCAAAGCAAAAGACGATTCATCATTTTTATTAGGAAACAAATGGTTACCCATAACATTGTTTGAACCCTTTTGCCTAATAATCTAGCCAAGCATGTCTCCAATGCAAGCCATCTTTCAAAAGAATAAAGAAACCAGAAGCATTTACATGCCATTGGCAGAGAGCACCTGGTCCCTTACAGACACTTGCACGCCCGGCAACATTAAAATAATTTCTCAAACCATTCCAGAGGAAAAAACAAGCGCTTGCAAGCTGTGGATCGAAGGCATTGAAATGCCAAGACCACTGAGTAGCAACTGTTCGGTTACCAAGATCAATCTCGTATCTGAATGAAGCAAGGCCACAGCGAGCCCAGAAGGCTGGTGAATTGGGTGGGAATCTATTGTTGATATACACATAAATATCTTGATCTTGAGCAATTGTGGTAGCAAAAAGCGCAAAAAAGATGCATAGTAGAAACGATCTTTTTGTAATGCTGTTCATCTCCATCCTCAAACGTTGTTCTCTGGTGGTGCTGTTGATATTTATAATTAGAGAAGAATGAAGGGAAGGCATGCATATAGAAAATTGGTCCTTATTGATTTAGTGTAGATAAAATTCAGAATGAGTTTGGTAGGTRGAATCAAGTAATAAATGACGACAACTCAGTAGCCATTTAAAACCACTTGACCTTTTGGATTTAGACAGCCATACACAGGAGATCAAAGTCAATCCTTGTTATTTGTTATGTAATTAATATTATTTTTTAATCAAAAGAAATTAAAAATAAAAATAAACTAAATTCACATCCTTCTATTGAAATTTATTATTTACATATAGGAAAAAATATATCCTCAATGAGAATAAGCTTTTTCGTTGACAATATTCCAAATCTTTATTATTTCTATATGTACTTATCCATCCTAAGGAGAAGCATTGTTTTTTAAATTTTTTTAACTCTAATTATTTTTTAATCATGGATTACTTTACATATTTAGATATCGATCCTTTATTAATGAAAAATATACTTAAATATTTAAATTTCTTTATGGAATTAAATTTTGTTATTGGAAATCTTTATCTTATTATATTTCGCTCTAACTGAACTTTTTCTTTAAGTATCTTTGGCCAAGGAGGTATATTATCCTGTATATTGAGATCATTCTCTTTTATTTGTTCTCATTGTAAATCGCATGCTCCATCACTAAACTAATATTAATTCCATGGTCATCTTTGCCAATGCAAATACTAAAACATAGAGAGCTGGGAAGGGATTTATCATCATTTATAAATGAGGAAATACTCATCCACATTCATATACATATACAAATACCATCAAGCATTAGTCCAGGCATATTCCCTTTTCCAACCTGCAACTGTGTTGAAGTAGAAACCATCCTCCTTCACAGTCCACTGGCATCTAGGTTCCAATGCAGTACAAACACTTCCCCAGCCACCAACTCTAACTTCTCTTCGTCTTCCGTTCCATCCAAAATGGCAAATGCTGGGAGGACTAACATCAAATGTCGGCAGAAGCCATTTTAACTCACCATTGGAAGGGATTGTTTTGTTGCCAAGATGCTGGTCGAACTGAAGAATATAACAATCAGCCCATAAGGGATAAGAATATTCTAGGAGTAGTTCATTTTTTATGTGAACTTCTTTTTTGAGAGGATAAACTCCATGAACAGCATATGTTGTAAAGGAAAGCAGAAAAAGGATACATAAAAAAGAACAACTTTTTATGAAATCTGTCATCTAGAGAGATGCTTCAATGGGAAAGATGAACTGAAGAAACTTCTTGTGAATTACTGTTCTTGAGGAAAAAAGAAGACAGCGAATTACTTTGTGGTGAACACCATGAAATTTCATTCTTATATAGATGTGAATATGTAGAGACTCGAAAATTTATTTCTCTTTTGCATATTACTCTSTTTGACTTTTGCCTATGAGTTTTTGTGCCTTTTATTGGATTTCTCACATAATTTTGTACATTCGCTATTTATTGCTAATTTACTGCTTATTGTTTTCCACTCTTTTCTAACTGCATATTTTGACCTCGAAACAAGTGAAGGAGAAAGAATTGAATATATAAGTTTCAAAATATTCCCTCGTATATTGCAGTAGCTTTGTTTCAAAAAACATGTCACTTTTCACTTTCACTTTTATGAAAAATTAATTTTATTTTTATACGATTACTATTATTTAATTATCAAACTAACATCATAAGTCAATATCTTTTCTTATATACAATTAATTTCTTTTTTTCGATATAAGAATAAGCATGACATTTTTATAATAATTTAAGATTAATTTATAACTCTCTTGATATGTGTATATTAATATAATGCAACATATTTTAAAAAACGAATGAAGTATAAGTATCAAAATATATGTCATTTTAGACATATGTGCACATACCAATATTACTGAAAGCAATGATGTCTTTTATATAAAGTTCTTAATGCTCTTTCTATTTTTTTATAAGTGTCGCAATTGAAAAAACAACACACTAATTTGTTAGGAATTAAATTGACTATTATACTCGTCATTACATTCTCAAACTTTCATTAGATTTGAAAAAACAAAACAAAGAGTCATTTTAATTTGTGAGAAAATGGAGAATAATAATTAATATTACTAAATTAGACAAAGATAAGTTTCGAATGAAGGGTGAAATTGTAACTTTTCTTATTTTTTGTATTGAAATGTGTAAAATGATATTTATTTAAGAACAAAAAAATGTAATTTTTGTGAGGCTTAAAAAAGAACGGAAGGAGTATACCTTACCTCCAATCTTAGTTYACTTCTCTGTGAATTGAAGGTAAATAAAATACGTTTTCCCTCTCTTCCTTTTGGATYTCTCTTCCATCTCTTTACTTTTTCACTATCCTAATAAATGCATTTAAACAAGTCAATTTTCAAGGTATATAAATATAAGTAGAATTGAAATATTTTTTCTTGTAATTATTGAATGATTTATATTTTGAAAAAGAAATACCATCCTATAGAGACTTATATTTTAAAACGAATATAACTATATAAGTGTAGACAAAATAAAGATACATCCCCTCTTAGGAGGAACATCCTCAAAGGGATGAGTCCATGACTCGAGATATGGAAAACATAGTACAAGAAAAGACCGGAAATGATATTTAACTTGTTGATGGAGCAAGTTCATCAGCATCATTTTATTAAGAAATGCTCATTCATAAACATATGACAAGATTAACAAACATGCTCTTAATCCTTCAAGCCAAGCAATCAAGATCTTGCCAGTCACATTCTTTCTGCAAAGCTGTGGCTGCAGCTTCGAAGTACAGGCCATCCTTCTTCACAACCCAGTTGCATATACCATATTCTATTGCATCACAAACAGTTTCTCTGCCACCAACTCCAAGTATTTGTTGTTTTCCATCCCATCCAAACAAGCAATAGTTGTGAGGATTATCGGATGAAGGAAAGTGCCAACTTTTCTCATCATTAACAGGAATTGTTTGGTTACCAAGCTCCATATGGTAGTCAGCAATGTAACAATAGGCCCACAATGTAGAAGAATTCCGTGGAAGTCTATTTCTTAGGTAAACTTTTGTATAAGAATGATCGAGTTCGCTAAAAATACACCTTGTACAAGATAGTAGAAACACGACGTATAGCATTAGCCAACCCTTTATAAGATTAATCATTTCGTACGAAGAGATGCTTGAGAGCTAAGAGGGGATCGGAGAACCTAATTTACATTGGAATATTCACTTGTAATGGCTCTTAAAGAAACATAAAGACCAGAAACTCAAAGGATCTGAATCTACAAATTTGATTTTGCCTTACTTACCATATTCCTAAACTTCACTTCCTGGAGTTCGATAGCAGGCATGGATACCTCTTGGTCAGGCTGCCCAACACATTCTTGCCCACAAAAAAGCTATGGTGGAATAGTCTAAAACGTTAACAAGACCACCAACATAAAGGGGCGGGGGTTGTGGAGGGTCTGTTTTTCTATCTATATAGACAATTCTGCTTGAGCTGCTCACTTCCATTTTCTGCAACTTTCCTGTTCACAGAGGGAGCATAGGAGATTAGAGTCAAATCCAAATTAAAAGTTCATATTTTTTGTGTAGTACTGAGCAAATGCACACCAGTGACTAGAAATTTTTTGCTTCGCTTAATTTAGATGCTTTTATATATTTCTCTCTACAATTTTCCAATTCAGGCTAGTGTCTTTATCACTTGACTAACAGAATCATTAAAACCATTTTGCTTATTGCAGCTCTGGAGATAGCGAGTCCTAGTCAAGAATTTTGAGCCCTTAGAGGAAAACAAGGAGACGAAAGATTGAGATCAAGAGGATAGAGAACAGCGTACCAGATAGGGAATCTACATACAAGAAATAACAATAACGTCTTATATATTCTCTGCTAAGCTTCAAAATAAGTGAGCAAGTAGACCATTTAGGGTTTAAAGTATAATAAGTGTGACCTTTATGACCATTTGATGTTGTAATCAACAAGTCGTTTTATAAGACCTTTTGATGATTTACCATTCTTTACCAGGTGCTCGATCAAAGTGAATACTTTTGTGGAGTACTGACCAAAAATGCTCGCAAACAGCGACTACAACTCTTCAATTCAGGCTATCCTTCTTTATCACTTTACTGACAGAATCATCAAACTGGGTTTGGTTATGTTAGCTTTGGAAATGGCATGTTCATCAAGAATTTGAGCCTGTAAAATGGTATTCATATGATTGAAAAATCTAAAAGTGTACTGAATTAGATGTTTACATGTTCTCAATTATTTTTATATAAACTAGGAAAATTATCAAAGCCACTATGCAAAGATTGTTGAATCCCATTATGAAGGTTTACAAGGTGATCCTACAAGTGTTTGTTGCTTTGGTGACTTTTTTGGAGTTTTTGTTAATTACTCAAAGCCAAACTATTGTTGCAAAGGATGGAACTCGAATTTATGGATATTTTCCGAGCTGTTACAAATAACAATCAAACTCACCATGTCATTTATATCAAAGAAGGATTGTATGTCAAAAGTATATAAATCAGATCAAAAAAGAAAAATATAGTCATTCTTGGGTAAGGAATAGACAAAACAATGATACTTAGAGACACATTAGCGGCTATTAAGACATGGAACACAATCATAGTAGGTGAATATAGTATATTATTAATCAATGAGCATTTTAATCTTGTATTTTTGGCATTTTTTAATTTGCATTTTTTTTGGTATTTTTAGTTGTGAAAGGAGATGATTTTATATTTCAAAATATAGCATTTGAAAATATAAACAGACCTTAAAAGCATCATGATTTATGCTGGGTGTAAACGCAAAAGGTGACCTTTATTCAGTGTAGATTTTGCGGCTACAATAATACAATAGGCACCTGGCCGTCATTCCATTACAGAATGTCAGGTTGTTGACACTGTTGTCTTGATATTTGGAGACTCCAGTGTGGTGTTTAAAATTAGCTTAATTCTTGGCTATAAATCTCTCCCAGAGCAATATTCCTAACCATCACTGTTCAGGGAGAATCAGGAGACTTAAGTGGTCAAAAGTAATTAAAAGTAGAGTTGTCAGTGCACTCAGCCTTCGCAATCTTCCCTCCACCTCTTGTGATCGATTCTGCCTTCCACTCTCCTGCTCATATCACTTGTTATAATTGGCTCCGACTTGTGCTTAGTTCTGGTTAACATTCAATCAAGAATTGAGATCACTTCTCTGTTAGGCCTTGTTTGGTTTCCAGTTTTGTATTTCCTTTCTCAATTTTCAGAAATTGTGTATAACAGAAAGCCGAAAAAGAAATCAGATTTCGACACCAGAAATTATAGTNTAATATATATATATATATTATTTTATCAAGTTTAATCACCCTTGCCAAGAAAATGTTACAGAACAAGTCTAAGACCAATACATTAATTTCTTTTGGTTTTTAAGAAGAGTTGCACAGAGTGAAACCCTTTCTTTGCACCAAAAAAAAAAAAAATCATATTCTTTTGTCATGTATCAAACGTAAATCATGATATACACTAAAAAAAAATGTTATAGAACAAGTTCAAAATTGACAAACTAATACTTTTTGTTCCCCATATCCTTTCGTGTAATATTTGAGGTATATTTGAGGAAGATTTGGATATATAAATAGGGATAGTGTTGGAAATTTCCCTTTTATTTTTTAATAATATGTGAAACAACTTATACCATGAGAAATCTGGAGGTTGTATGTTGAGACTTGAGATCAATACTAGTAATTTTGTTTCATTATCAATTGAGTTAATCGATTAAGATTAATCATAAATTTCTTAGCCGAAGGTTAATCTTTCTAACTATCCCAATTAAAAAAGAACAAAGAATCTACTTATTGGTTTTACGGTAACTTAGAAATATTAAATATATTAGGAAAAAAAATTCAAGAAAAGAGAAATGGGATGGTAAGGCAAGTCCAAAATGATGCATCTATTTATTATGAAATAACTTTTGATTGTGTAGTTTATCTACTATCCCATAAAAGGATTACAAAGGGATTAAAACCCTTCAATATTTTACTAGTTCAAATAACTATATTTTTTTTGCAAATCACTGGGCGTCACAAAAAAGAAACCATCCACATTTATTAGCCAGGAGCAATTAGTATCGGCTCCACGACAAAAGCTATAGTGACCCCCAAGAGACACAAAATGAGCTATTCCACTCCATTCAAAAAGGCAAAAGCTCGTAACTTTAGAATTAAAAGCACCTAAGTCAAAACGATAATCATCACTGATTGTTAATTTGTTGCCCTTTATCAATGGAGGAAGAGGTTGAAGTGAAAAAACAATGAGCCAACAAGGGTCCCTATTTGGGTGGGAGTTTATTCTTGATATCCACCAAGGCATTTTGAGCAATTGTTTTAGTACAAGAAAGTGCAATAAGACAACTATTAAACTTAAGAGTCCCGTTGGCCTCGTTAACCTTGTTTTGCCTCATTGTCATGTCATGTGAGGAGTTGTTCTCAGGTTTTCTCTTAATTTATAGAGATATTTTGAGAGAATATACTCTTTTTTCATTGAAATGGTAGAATATATGGAAGTCGTCCATGTCTCCTCAGAAAAGGCAAGTGCTTGCAAGCTGTGTGTCCGAGGCATTGAAATGCCAAGACAACTCAGGACTAAATTGTTTTCGTCAATATCGTGTAATAATTTTCTTTTCGTCTTCTCCCCACGACTAACTCTTTTAAAAAATTCTATGTTACGACATACATCTCTAACTCTTTTCCAAAAAGCACGAATGGTTTTTTTTAAAAAAAATTAATATTGTTCTTTTCGCTCCAAACAAGTAGGAATTTAGATTTATTTATTAATTTTTAAAAATTAAGATACTAATCATATAAAATAGAATTTGGAAGAATTTGATTATTTCGAGATGATAAAATTTTGAACTTAAAAAATGTCTTTATTTTTTAAAAGTTCATTTTTTAATTATTTTCACATGATACTTGATTTAGTATAAACTAATTAATTAAATCTAATTTACTTAAAATTAAGGTATATTTAATTCATCATATTTTAATGATATGACAAATAAATAATAGTTTAATATTAGTTAGTCTAAAGGCTTCATTTGTATTCAAATTACTATATCTATTGATGGAATAAATTTGAACAATTTAATACAAATATAAATTTCCACTTCGCCCTCCAAACAAGAAAAAAATTTGAAAATATTTCAAGTTCAAGAAATATGATTCCCAACACTACTTCCATTTTTGGTTAATCAAACGAAACTTAAACGTTTCTATATACATAAAATTTTCATTTGTAAAATAATAATACGAAGCAAGAGAATAAATGTAACAAAGTATAATATAATAAATTTAATATAAATATTACAATATTTAGAAAGTTCTCGATTTGATAACTTTGGATCCGTTGAATCTTCTCTTGAATATTTCATATGAGGGTTTCGTTGCTTGATCCTTGATTTGACGGCGATTTGACCGGATTGGAAGCTTAAGAGACTTGGAAAGGAAATGTAATTCTTCTTTCAAAACTCTTTCCAATATTTGATTTTCTAGCCTTCTTCCTATTATGCTTTACCCTTTATCTATAGGTGCGACAAGAGGATTTGATTGACCGAGATCCCATCCATAAGTGATGTGGTACCATTTGGTTCATTAGACTACACTCTTTATTTTTACTTGTCAAACCTTGTCATTCTAAACACATATCAATGCCCCACTGGTCGAGACATTGAATTTGCACAACTTAGTGGGAGTATTTAAATGTAACATTTATTTGTTTTAAATAAATTATAGAAATTTAATTTGATAAATTTTTCATACTTAAAAATTGCCCTGTGGGACTTGCTTTAACCCCCTTCCTTTTGACCAGTTCCTTAAAAATTTTTCATACTTAGTGGGAGTATTTAAATGTAACATTTATTTAAGTGGACAAGTTCCAAATTGATTTACGCCCTTCCTTTTGACCAATGTTGTAGATCATCTCTTTGTTGGGCCTCGTTCTTATACCAATTGGCTAGTTAATGAAACATCAAAGCCTAAATTGATGTATTGGGGCCATTTTCTTTCTTTCCATTTTTTTTTTTTTTTTTGGTTTCATCTTTACCCACAATACTCACAACCCCATGTTGCTTTTCTTGGCTCATTTCCTTCTTTTTTTTTTGGGACTTGCATGGAAATGGATGGAACCTTTTTTTTTTTTACATTTTTCATAACTCCATTGACTGATTCCAGCTAAACTTTGACTGTACACGAGTGTATAGAGTTCATGAGGCTATGAACTTACTTGGACAATTATTTTTCTTGACAAAAAAAATATATCTTTCGAAATTTTTAAGATAAAGTTAAAATCCATCTTTCAGGAGTTGAAACTTTCAATCATGATTGACATGAACTTCAATCTTAAATCGTCSTTAGTCCTCATCTTGTACACCACAATCTGAAATCCAAAGAAAAGAAACCCTAATATAACTAACTCTTCTGAGTCTTCGCTTGCATTAATAAAGTTGCATCACTGGAAGACTCAGTAAATCTTCTTGTATCTTCAACACATGTTCTGCTCAACTCATTCTTCCTTCTCATCTTTAGGCTTCTGTTTATCTGAAGAAAAATATTTACTTGTTTTTCCTTTTTTAGTACCTTCGTAGCCTCCTGCACCGAGTTATCTGGTGGAAAAAGCTGGGGCAGGAGAAGGTTTCTCTGGTGCCCTCGACTTCCCAGCACATCGTCATCATCATCCTCAATTTTGTGAGCTTTCTTTTGAGGGTTTCACATGTTCTTTGTTTTTTTTGGTGCCAACTATTTGAGCCTTGCTTTTTTGTGAAAGTTCTTCTCTTCTTTTTTCTTTTCCTTTTCCTTTTATCGTCATTGTCATCATCTTTTTTTTTTTTTTTTTTTGCATTTCTTGCTTCTTTTTTCCAGACTCACCTTTTCAATATTTTTTTGAACTTTATTTGTTACTCTTTTTTCTTTTTTTTTGCAATTTTCTTCTCTTTTTTTAATTTCATTTTTTTCTTTTCTGTAATTTTTTGTTGGCCCCTGTTTATACGAATCTCTCATCTGCAAAATAATAATAAGGAAACAAGAGAAATGTGAAACAATATATTAATCTTATAAATTTGATAAGATACGTGTTACAGTTTCTAAATTGTTCTTATGGCAAGAACCATTGATTCTTCTCATTGAAATTTTTCAAGAGCTTCGTAGCTTGATCTTAGGATTTGGACTCTTTGAGGGTTTTCGAGGGTTTGATAGCTTGATCTCGAAATTTGAATTCTTTGGGAGTTTTTAAGGTCTTGGCAGCTTGATCTCGAGATTTAAACTCTTTGGAATCTTCCGAGGGCTTCTCAGCTTGATCTTGTGATTTGGATTATTTTGGAGTTTTCGATGGCTTGATAGCTTGATCTTGATATTTGGACTCATTGAGAGTTTTCGAGGACTTGGCAGCTTGATTTTAAGATTTGAACTATTTGAAATCTTCCGAGGACTTCTCAACTTGATCTTGGGATTTTGATTCTTTGGAATCTTCTAAGGGCTTCTCAGCTTGATCTCAGAATTTGGACTCTTTGGCCTCTATTTATAGGCAAAGCGAGTTAATTTGATTGGTCGAAGTAACACTTAAGAGGGACGTGGCGTCACCTGATTCACCAAGCTTTCTTTGATTTCCATTAGTTGAACGTCGTCATCATTGATGTGTCACCATTTCATTGGTTGACATGCCATATATTTTTTTAATTTAATGGGAGCATTTAAAATTAATTTTTAATTAATATAAATAGATTAGAAGATTTAATTTAATAAAAGTTTTATGTTTGTAGCCCCCTTTTGACACCTTTTCTTTCTATCTTTTTATTCAAAATTATAATACTAACTTTCTTTTGATCGATTTTTTGAAGGTTACGCAACTTTGACTTTTTTTTTTTTTTTTTTTGAGCTCCCACTTTGAAGATTAGCTTCGAGGCTTTGATTTCAATCCAAAGAGGAGATCATCTTCTACTGCAAGCTAGATATCAACACCAGGGAGGGGCTTCGATTTCAAACCAAAGATATCAACACCAAGAAGGGTTTGGATTTCAAGTTAGGCGTAAACACCAAGGAGGAGCTTCAATTTCAAGTCATGGACTACCAACTTGGAGCGAGGAGAAGCTTTAATTTCAAGCCATGGACCACCAACTTGGAGGAAGGAGAGACTTCGATTTCAAGCCATAGAGCACAACTTAGAGCGGGAAAGACTTCGATTTGAAGCCATGGACCACAAACTTAGAGGGAGGAGGATCTATTTAACACCATCGCTACTAAGGACATCGATTTTGAAGGTTGCGACTTTAAGCCTTTTGTTTCTTCGAGATCCCAATTTTCTGCTCGAGCACGGTCGATTTACATTATTACTATGAAGGATATCGACTTTGAAGGCTTCAACTTTAAGCCTCGGGTTTCTTCAAGGTCCTAATTTGTTAAGGAGTTAGCATCCGCAGGAACCATCACAGTGCTTTGGTTTAATTAAACAGTCAGATTTCCCTTGTCCATACCAGTTCTGAGTTGGCTGTTCGATGCTCGGGGAAGGTCCCCGAAGAAGCCGTTCCCAGTCCGTCCCCAGCAGACACATTACGACCCGCGTCGATTTACACCATCATTACAAAGGACATTGACTTTATAAGCTTCGACTTTAAGCCTTGGATTTCTTCGAGATCCTAATTTGTTGCAGGAGGATCTCGATATCAGACCATTACTAGACTTCAATTTTAAATGATTTGTTAAACATTTAACTCTACTATAAGAGTCAAAGAAAATATTATATTATTGAAGATATAATTGAACTTCGATGTTTTTCTAAGCTGCCTATGTATCCAAAAAAGGAACAAAATCAAATGTAGTTCATCCTTTACATAATTTGAACTTGCAATTTAAGCAGTTTAAGCTCATGCAATCGAAGAGTAATTTAAAGTTTTATTGAAATTTGTAGATAGTTTTATTACTTATCAAGGAGTGGAGTAAAGWGCACTTTAAACTGATGCRCCAAGGAGTATCTTGAATGTTTTTGTTCAAGCAAACTACTAGAAGATAAGGCTTTCCTCACGCACTATAGCATCATTATAGGATGATCATCCCTATGCTTTGAGTCTTACCATGCTTAGAAACAGTATGGTGCAAAGTGCCGTGGAGATAGGCTTTTATCACGCTTTTACGCATTGGTACAACCATACATGTATTAGACTTTGAAGCGTTGATAAAAATAAGGTACTACTACTCTCTTTTGCATAGGTATATATTACTGCACTTGCAAGCGTCACAATATGGTGTCTATTACTACACTTTGTAATATCCAAATAAGGGTTCTTTTACTATGTACATTTTGAAGTGTCAGGATATGTGGTCTAATACTACGCTTTCAATTGTAAGAAATCATATAATTTATCTATTACTATGCTTGTAAGAGGGTTGTTGTATGTCTTTATTTTATTTTTATTTTTTTTCCTAGAAACCCACTATTCAAATTTGCTTTACCAAATTTAATTTTATATATAAATATACTTGAAAATAATTATTAAAATTAACCACATTTAAATAGATAAAAATCAAAAGATTTATATAATTCAAGTCCAAACATATTTATAATATTCATATCCGATTATTACAATATCCATATTTAAATATTTGACAATCGTATTATAATTAATATATAACAGCTTACAAAAACCATCAATCCAATTATCCAAAACCCTCCGTAAATAAGTTATATATTCTACCAGATAGTGTTTTACTCCACAAAAAAAAATCACTTAGACAAAGCCCTCCATAAACAACCACAAAATGTTCGCCATTGCTCCATAAAATAACAATGCTAAAGTAACCTTTGGATCAAAGGCAAGTAACCTTTCCAATAGTCGTAGTGCTAAAAGGATCTGCATTTGGAAACTTTTGAACAAAAGACACAGACAGTTTCTTACGGTGGTAAGGTATCTCCTGGCTTTTCCATTTCGAACTTGAACCAAATAGAGAAAAGATAAAAATTATTAATATTGAACTTCTTACTGAGTAAAAATTACACGCACCTAAATTAACAAGAATTTAGAAACAAGATGTACTCCTAAGCAAATACAGGCGAAAGCATACTCAAGATATGCTATCCATCGATGGTGTCCCAAGCAGATCTATCATCCAATCCAATTGGTGAACAACATTTTTCCTAGGGAAAAGTGGTTTCTCAGTCAAAACTTCAACAAAGATGCAACCTATACTCTATATATCAATTGCAGGAGTGTACTGCAGGTAGATACCACACCAGTAGCGGCAAAAAGGAAGAAATTGTATTAGCTTGAGTGCAAGTAAAGAAAAACATACACAAATATTTATCATGTTCAAGTTATACTTTTATCTTGTTATGTTCATCATAGTAAATTGCAACTAGTTAGGCATTCCAACATATTTGTTTTGTGCTTATATGCAGAATATCCCTGGGAACCTCAATTGGAAACTTAATATTCCCATGCACTCATGTTCATACAAAAGGTTGGACTTTAGCAATTGTATCAAGTCAAAAATGTGCAAATCAGTGCAAGATATAATAGAATCCCTGTACGACTAAAGTAAGAATCAACAAAATAAATTTTACATCGGATATACACTTAACTGGTCAAATCCAACAATTTACAGACAACTCTCCAGAAAAATTCACTTAAAGCTTTCATAAACTAGCTTCAAATCAAAATATGCCCTTTTCCTTCTCATAATTTAACAAAATTAGTAGGTAGAAAAAGAAAAAGAACCTAAAGGATGATCCATGTCCTCAACCAATTCCAATATATATATATATATCGTGGAACTCTAACAGAAGCCGTCAAACGAGGGAAATTCTTAACAAAAACCTGACCATGGGAAATTTAAGGAATAAAGGATGGAAAGAACTAACCTTTGCAAAAAATCTCACTCTGAGAGTGAAGAAGGAGAGAAATCGGTAAACAAGACAAATTTAGATGGTGAATGTGCTCCTCATGGTGAATATGTGAGAGAATGTGAGAGAAATCTTGCGGATAGGAAAGAAGAGAGAGACAGAGTGAGGGAGGGGGTCGAGAGAGAGAGAGCAGCTGTAATGTGAGAAAATAGGGGGGAGAGAGAGTTCTATTAATGGAAAGGCCGAGAGAGACAGATAGCAAGTGAAAGAGGGGGGCAGAGAAAGAGAGAGAACAAGTTAGGCAAAGAATGAAAAAACGAAAATATGAAATAATCCGCCAAAAATGTGCACCTTGTTTTTGACTACCTATAATGATGCTATTTAAAAGCATAACTACTAGCGTCGTTATATCATAGCTCTCCAATGCTTTTAAGTTTTTGTTTTTAAGAATATAAATTTACTCACAAAATATTGAACAAATTAGCCAAAACTACATTTTTTATACTTATATCTCTAGTTGGCTAGAAGTATCATTATAGACCTGTTCACTCAGATCAATCCATCAAAAGAAACTTAAATATTTAATACTTCCACTATAATTTGGATTGAGATTGTACTTGAGTAACCTTAGTAAATTCAACATCATTTGTAGTTTTTGATTGATTTGGAGCAGTTAGATGTGTTTCTCCAGTACCATTGAAGTGATTTAATAATCGAGTAAGCGTGAGATCTCGTTGTTGGGAACTCTTTACAAGTCCTTCCACTAATTTGGTCAACTTTGTGATTTTTCTTTAGTGATGGCAATATCAATCATCATAACATTCCTTCGAGTGGCTTCACTCTTTATCGAAGGCACAGACAGGTCAGATGAAGTTGTAGTTGAATATTCATGACAAAACTTCTCCAATTGAACGTCTTCTTGGTGAGCAACAATTGCAAAGTTTGCAATAGACTCATCTTGCTTTGATTTTTTGGAATTACATCAAAAATCTTGTAGTGATATTGTCATTCCTTAGAAGTGTCAACACCTTATTTGTCCCCTAGAGGAGAACATTTCGAGACATGATTGGTGTTGTTGAACATTGAGTTATTTGCAACTTATCCTTCGACACAATCTTCAAAAAGAGCTCTTGGCCCACTCCACGTAACAAGTCCCATATGGGTAGCCTGCATAACTAAATCAAGATTTCCTTTTGATATTTGATCTGAGGCTTTCTAGCTTGATCTCGAATTTGACGGCAATTTGATCGCATTTGAAAGCTTGAGAGGCTTGAAAAGGAAATGGAATTCTTCCTTCAAAGCTTTTCCCAATATACGATTTTCTGACCTCTTCCTCTATGTTTTGTCCTAACTTGGCAAGAGGATTTGATTGGTCGAGGCTCCATCCAAGAGTGATGTGGCACCATTTAATTCGCCAAGCTACATCATTAATTTTTACTGGTTAAACTTTGTCATCCTTGACATATGTCAATGCCTTATCGACAGAGACATTGAATTTGTTAAAATTTAGTGGGAGTATTTAAATGTAACATTTACTTATTTTAAATAAATTATAAAAATTTAATTTGATAAAATTTTCCATACTTACTTAGTATTACAAGTTAAATATCGCTATGAATTTATTATTATACTCTATGTTACATTAAAGAATTTGATATTATTATTTAATGAATTATCCCGAATTGTTGAAAGACTTGTGCGAGAAATTAAGACAAACAAGAAAYGTGAAAATCAGAAATAAACAATTTTTACGAGAAGTTATCAAAAATTAAACAAATAGTAAAAGAAATGCTGTAATACACTTTGACATAATTGTAATGGTAGAAAGTCCTTAAATAGAATACATGATTTAATCACTAGAAATAAGATGATGAAGAATGTCTTCATCTTATTCTTTCAACGAATAGATCAATTTTCTTTTGTAACTAAATTCATATTTTATTTAAATAGTGCATACGTCTCCTTCCATGAACCAGCTTCTGTCCTCGTATTATAGGTATAGGCCTTCAAGTTAGCATCGATACCAAAGCGAAGATATGTTAAAGTGGTGTTGAATCTGGGCTTTGATAAAATGAGAGCTCCATTGGTTGAAGACTTGGCTACTTTGTACTCCAATCTCAACGCATTGGTTTTGGGGTCAGAGTTAAACCTCACATATTCAAGAGTGCCCCTACCGATTTGGAGCAATACTGTGGGAACGTTCTTGGTGTTTTTGTACAGAGCAAGGCTCTGAGGCYCCAATTGCAATGCATATTTGGCATTTGCAGATTGGGATTGAGAAGCACCGCTCACAMGATTAGTCGGACCTCCAAGACGAAGAGTTTGGCCAACCAAAAGAGTATCAGTTGGGGAATCAAAGCTTTRCCAGAGGAACTTATCCTTGGAGTCATAGAGAACCATGTTATCATTTGGCGGTATCTTGAACCCAACCACACCTTTGTTGGCTGTTGCACTCTGCCGTACAATATCCCCATCGGCTTCAGTTAAAACAAGATTACCATCTTTTCCAAAGGAAAAGTTAGCATTCTCACCGAGTGCATTACCACACAGTTAGCTTCCCAAACCCAATGCATGAGCGACTCTGAGCGAACCGTGCCCATGCGTAAAGCAAGGATATAGGCACCTGGAGTGGTGTTGTAGAAGCAAAGCTGGAATGGGAACGTGTAGGGACTAAGAACATGGTAATTTGCTCCGCATTCGATTACATAGTCTCCCGAATTCACCTTCGTTGACGAATTTGAAGGTTTCGGAGTCGGGAACAGTAGCTTGAGCAATGGAGAAGAGAAGGACGAGGGCGAGAACGAAATGTTTCTGATCGTATGAGGCAGCGTTTTGAATTTTGATTGTTAAGTTGGGCTCATTCATGAATATTGGGGTTTATATGTTTCGATTTAAGGTCTTTTTTAAAATCAAATTAAAATTTTCTGTTCGAATTTTTTAAAATCAAAATTAAATTAATTAAAACTTTAAATCGTTGATTCAATTTTTAATTGATTTGATTCAATTTAATTGATTTGAACATGGTCTAAAATCATGATTAGTAAATCTATAAAGTTGATCCCTCCTAAGACCTAATTGATTCAATTTAATTGATTTGAACATGGTCTAAAATCATGATTAGTAAATCTATAAAGTTGATCCCCCCTAAGACCTAATTCTTTAGAATTCTTTAGAGTTTCGCGGCCTCCATGTTGAAATGCATAAATAACGCAATAGAAGGAAGGCAGTAATTATTATTCAAGTGAATAAAGCTTCCAAATGTATGTGTGCCCACGGCCATCCTGGRCCTTTCCATAAAAATGCAWAAATATCAWAATATAAAGTTTTATTCGTATAACAATTAAGAATATATTATTTGCTTGAAAAATTAAAAAATACATATATTAAATTTTAAAACATATTTTATACACTCCTAAGATAAAAATCTAATAACTTATTAAAATTAATTTGATTTGAAAATTCTCCAAATCGAGTTAAAATAAAAATTAAATTTCGATTTGATTTTTTTGTTGTACACCCATGATGCAACGGTGCAAGTGGCATACTATTTGAGAGGGCATGAAATAAGGAGGGGGAAGAATTGATACATTTATATAAATTTATAAATATACACATCAGTATAAATATTATTCACCTAATTAGGGAAGATAAAATCTTTTAGTATATTCTTACTATTCCTTGTTATGCACTCTCTGCTACACTCTAATATATGATATGTATATAGGTTTAACTCCTCTTAACAAAAATATACAGATCAAGCTACTTGGTTAATCCAAATTTGACAACCCCCCAACAAAAATATTTTTTTATAAAATTGAATTGCGTGCTATGAATTTTAGCAATTCTTATCTAATATAATTTTTATTTTTCCTACCTAAAAASAGATGAAAATCTTTTTGATGATGTGCTCTTGCAGATTGACTTTGCCTTCACAAATCTCAAGGCCTAAGAATTCGATCCTTGTAACCCCTATCTTCATTTTGTTTTTGGAAAGGATCAATCCGTTCGCTTATAGGSTCCACCATGCKTCGTTCGCACTCTGATGGGAGTGTCCTCCTCTMCTGTTGGGTATGGACATGCCGTATAAGCCCACTCGCTATTATTGTTGAAGTCCTCATAACTTATGGCTTCTTCGTCATCTTCGTCTGTAATGGCCATGAGAGCTCAAGTCCCTACAGAAGCGGAGTTCTGGTAACTCAATGGTCCATTCTTCACCATTATAAATGTCACCGCTGATAGTAGGCCCAGCAATGGCTTTGATCCCCTGGGATCCAAGGAATTTTGCAATTCTTTGATGATCCCGGATAGCATAGTCTGCTGCTATTCCATTGCTTAGCCTGGCTGTGATAGCTTTGACAATTGTGAGATTAGCCTCACCTTCTACAAGGTCTTCATATCCCTTGGTTTTTATGATTAATTTAACATAATCGCAAAAATCAGAGATAGTATACTGTAGATGTTTGGGAAGGATATATACTAATTCGTAATWATCCTTCATATCTACCTCCATTTGTGCTATGGTTGCCTTTGATAGATCTCTGAATCTTAGATCCACCAGTGTTAGCAACACCTTTGCTCCGAAATCTACTCTTCCAAATGCGTAGATTCCAATAAGAATTGCCCCAATGTGAATAATTCTCATAGGTTCAGATCCTCGGCTTGTAGATAAGAGTTTCCTCTTGGTCTCTGCTGTAGCAAATCCAGTTGTTATTTGCTTGTTTCCTGTACAAAAGATCATTTCTTCAGAATAATGTTGATAGATTTTGATCTTTCGTCTGGTGATTCCGTAGCTGTAGAGTTGTTCTGCAGGAAGAACGTTTGTTCCTTTTCTTCTTGCTATACTCAGCTGCTGTTCAGGATTCAAGAGATTTTCTGAAATCCTGATCTTGTTTTTGAAGAATCGATTCTTCAATGCTTGAAATCCATCATAATCTCTTATGACGCCTTTCACGCTGTTGGATGATTGTCCTTCATCCATTTTTTGCTTGCATAAATAACTCATCTTCTTGTTTTGTAGAGATCTTGGCCATGGCGTTGACGCATTTCTTCTTTGAGTGCCTCTACTGCTGGCCTTGGATCTTTCCAGACAAGAATAGATTGAGTCTGCTTAGATATGGTGTTTCCACCCGTTACTCTAAGACTGGCAATCTGCTGTGACATCTTCTCTAGATCTGGTTGTGAAAAGGTTTCAGGTTGCTTGAAACCTCGCTGTAGGTCTTTAACTTCCTCTTCAACTTTTCCTAACCTTTGAGAAATAGTAAAAACTTGCCCTTGGATATTGGACAGTTTTGAGCTTATTTCTTCAAAGTAGGCAATAAGGAAATTGATCTGATTTCCGAGTTGACCTGGTGGAGCTGTAGGATCTTTATATCCTTCTGCTGTTGGTGACTCAGTTTTTGCTCTAAGCAAAGCTGTGTCATAAGTTACTGTTCTTGACATAGTACGTGTCTTGACGAGGCATCAAGGGAAACCAGTAGCCCCTTAATTTTAGTTAACGGTAYATGGAAAAATATCCATTATCCGTATACTATCCTCCAGATTATATACCAGATGTCAAGATTTGGATGATAATTAACCATACATCATGGTCCAAATCTTCTTCTCTAGTTCTTTAACTAGAGCCTGAAGAGATGAAACCTGTGCTTCTAGACCTTTGATCAGGTCTACTGTTTGCTGTTGGATCCGTTTGGGTTCCGAATCTATACGCTGTACAAGTTCTGAGCCAGTATTGATACCGCCATGTTTGCATCAGGAACTTGAGATGTTGATGCAGCTGTAGACATCAGAAATTTGTCTTCTTTTTTCATTTGAACGGGATAGGGTACATCATCATCTACCTCAGACACGTACAAGTGATCTTGCCGTTGTTCTGCAATCGGGTTGCAAAATTCTTCTTCAGAGTCATAATTGGTGGTGAAGTTTATAAGAATATTTTGAAGTGTCAGATTACGGATTTCAAACAATTTCAAATTCGAAAAGTACAGACAGATTTCAAAATTTTATTTGAAGTCCGTAAAGCAAAAAGCAAAAGCATAAAGTGATAAGAAAGATTCGTATCTTTGTGACTCATACTAGCATTAGGTACTGTTACCCTGTCTAGTCCTGTCGTTAAAGTTTACCGGAGAAAATTTGACTAATTATAAGTGGTCTTAATTTGACTAATTATTAGATTAAGATAATGAKATAATATTGGTGTTACTCCTTTGTTTTCTACCTTCTAGAACAACTCACAAAGTCTTCATCGTTGCAACATAGCCAGATGGGTTGGCTGATTGGTTTTGCTACGTCAATAGTCCTATTAGGAACGGTTCTCCAATTATTGAGTTTTTATTCCGTTTAATTATTAAGATTCGATAATTTAATTAAAAATTACTCTTTATAACGATAYAATCTTATATCCCATTAAAACTAATTAAGAGTGTAAAAGAAGCTAAATTGTTAAATTTTATTAAAAAATAAAATCAAACGGATCAATACTCCTACTACTATTTCACTACTCTTATAAAAAGAAAATCTTTATACTCTATATCCTCCTCATACTCACTTTATCAAAAKGGAGGATCATATCCTACTAATAATTCAAGCCAACCTCAAGAACGAGAAATGGATTGCAGAGATAATTTTGATCTCATTCTGTGGTCATTGCCTCATTGGCTAAACCGGCACCTGTACAATGAACGGCTATGCGGTAAATTCTCAGAAAGATCAACTTCGACGAAGAATGCAGATTGCAAACAAAGTGTGATTCCTATGCCTTATGCCAAACGGGAATGCGCATGGGGTGCCCGAGTCTGAAAGGCCTTCTGGGGTGGAGTGAGAGATGTGCACCCCCAAAATCGAACCGTGTGGAGCTAAACCAAAAGAAAATTATTACAGGCTTGCCCGTGTGCATCATTTCTTGAGCGGGTTTAGTATCAAAGGTGGACTTGGCAACTTTGGAGAAGGTCCAAGGAAGACTGAAGGTTGCAGGGAGAAGTGCACAAAGGATTGCCAATGTAAGGGCTTCATCTGCAAAGAGAACTTTCTCTGTGCTTGGTTGTGCCAGCGCTTGGGACTCTTTACAAGGGTGACAGTAATCCTACTGCATACATCATATACTCAAAGTAGGAACCATGGCCTTTGGTTAGAAGAACTCTGTATCTCTAGACCTTTGGGGAGATCCATGGGGAGAAATTTTGGAGTATCTTTTGTAGCAAATATAACAGGGATAATGCCCTGAGATTATCCAGCTTATGCCATTATCAATAAATAAAGAAAATGAAGRAAAATGAATACCATTGTGTCAAGGCACCAAATCAGTTAATCAATAATTTTWATGAGATTGGATCGTTAAGTTAATTRACAGCGTAGAATCAATCTAGAACAAAAGAGAACAAGATGAGATTCATGCATGTTCTATATTTCATTAAGTTGAAAAGTTATTTGGAGAATTTCATAGATAATGCTCCTGCTCGACTCACCATCTAATCCTTACAATTTAGGAGAGCATCCGTCTAACACCAAGCGGCTAAACCGAACAACCCTTTTCAATTTTCCCAAACCTCATAATTGATTCTGCAACAGGTCTCTATTCTCCCCCGTGCTCGAGGGTTCAGATACACTAGGCTCTGGGGCACTGCTTGTTAACCAAATTCCAGGTATCCACTCAAATTTCTTCCGTAAACCAGTGGATTCAAAGGCATAGACGCCATCCAATCTCACTAGCCAATGGCAATTACCATCTTCAGCATAACAATCAAAAACATCACCAGCAACTTGAAAAGCTTGGTTTCTCCCATCCCATTCTAACCGGCAGAATCCATGCTCTTGCAGCTGGAAATGCCACTTGAAGTCGGCGCTAGCTGGAATCCTTCTGCTTCTCTGATCACCTAATGAACCAGAACAGTCGATCAACAGCAATGGAGAACCAGGTGGGAGTGCATTTTTTATGATGATTTTCTGGAATTCAATTGTTTCACCAGCAAAAGTAGCACAAAGAGTTGCAGAAAAGAAAGACACTAGAGCTAGTGATCTCTCCAAAGGATTATTCATGTTGTCAAAGTGTGTAATTATTCCTGGTATTCAAGTAGTTATTTAGTCAAAACCTTCAATTATGGTACCCTTGCTTTGTAAAAAGAAACCACCACATTAAATGGACAGCAAAGAAAATAAACGTATAACCAATTGAGGATAATACTACTACATCAGTGGATATATAGCATTTTGTCCTCATATTAGAATAGTCAAAGGTATGTTGAAGAACTACCAAACAAAGATATTTCACASGCCCCTAACCACAGCCCTCTCCGAAGTTCTTATGGAAGCTTTGCCTGAAGTGCACAAGATGCGCACACACAATTCATCAGGACTTCAGGACATAATCACCACATGCAAGTAAAAGGAACTAGTAGTAAGAAGACAAAACTCAGTTCATTCTCTCATTGGTTCGAAAGATCGTCATCAACATAATTCATCAAGGTTACAAAGTCATCGTTAAAAGCTACCAAAACTTTTTCCTTCTGCAGTTCCAGAGGGGGAGATAAGACTTGCTATTGGCTGCCAAAACACAATAGGTAAACCATCTGATCTATACAGAACTTCCTCGTATTGGAAAATAATGGGAGATATATGCAGCTAACAAACTATATATTTTCCTGTATACAACTGGGCTATCTGCTAAASCTGATGCTAGTTGCCAACCGCCACTGAAAGGTCAATTCAGACATTCCAATTATTCATGGCCAGGCCACCTGGGTTCTCACTGTTTCCTGTTTTTACATTGAACAATCGTACCGGGAAGATGCAAGAACAAGAAGAGAATGGACTAACAATACCCACTTCTGCGAACAATTCCACAGGTGAGAGCACCAAACCCGTACTTCTCTCCAATTTGCTGATCTTGAGAAAACTTCTTCCAAAACTTTGCTACAGGACAATCTATCCTGCTCATCTTCTAAATAATGCAAGAAATATCCTGACTTGTATATTACAATTCTGGTTTAGTGTTGCCTTTATAACTTCCAAAATAAAGGAAGTATTGCTTGAAGAACTATACAGGCAGACAYAGTAATGCAGCATTGAGCTCGGAATGCAAAACAATTGCCCACGCTAAACCTCGTGCTCCTCAGTTAATATTCTGAAATGTTATGAATTTCACATCACATTAGTTTACAGCTTCATAAAACAGGACCTGAGGCTGCAAATGCCCTTTCTCGCACATAGTGAGAACATCATCCCAGTTCCCAATAACCTATACATCACATATTATTTATGATTAGTTATTAGCATACAGCAGAAAGCCCAGAGCAGTTGTATACCAAAGATAAGAAAATACCTTAACAGTTCTGTCATCGTACATAACCCATCTTTCATGATCATTGCTGTAGGCAAAACAGTGATAATGCTGCCCATAATAGCAAACCTGAAACAAGAAATTGTTTAAAATACGCACATTAAAGACTACTAAGATATATACACACAAAACAATATCCATAGTTCAGAATGTGGCTTCATCASTTATTCAAATTAAGAATAGTCACTTAATTTGAAGAGTTCAGGACCAGGACTTTTGCCTAAGGTTCTCTGTAAGATACTGTCATGTAGAGACAAGACAGAAAGAGAGTGTAATTAAGGTAGGATATAGAGGAAAAAGTGACGTTGAAGCCCTACAGGCAAACTCTAAAGCAGCAAGAAAGTATAAGCTTTAAGGTGAGGTAGGATATAGAGGAAAAAGTGATTTTGAAGCCTTATAGGCAAACTCCGAAGCAGCAAGAGAGTATAAGATTTATACTCTTAACTTCAAAGAATCTCTGCGATGATATTGCAACTGAAAACTGTAAAACCTTCCAGTTAAACCGTAAAAGCTCATACAAGGACAAAAGGGAAAAGGACATATATTAAAGAAATCATCCAAGTTATACATAATCAGATTTTCCAGTCTGACAAAGGTTTCCAGTCAATCAAAGGAGATAAACAGTGCAAGTAAAACAACATGTAGAACAAAAGGGTTCTAGTTTGACAACCACAAGCCCCCCCCCCCCCCCAAAAAAAAAAAAGAAAAAGAAAAAGAAAAAAATTTGAGCTACAGATTTTTCAATTTCCAAATTCAGAATAGTTAAAACCATCCAATCCTGTCTATATCTATTTCTTATCTTCTCTCTTTGGTCTTCCCTAGAAAGCATCTTCTTTTCAGTGTCCATACTCTGTAATACCTTCTAGAACGAAAGCAAACAAGATTTACAAAATTTCAAGTTATAAATGAAAAGCCACCAAGTTCTCTTTTGGATTTTAAACCAGAACGTACACATTGTGACATCATATCGTAGGATCGTAACCCCGCCCAAAAATATTCAGTTTGACCCGTGTTCCAYACATCTCAAAAATGGATAGAAGCAATTGGCTAAAATCCTCCAAAATCACTTCGGAATATTATAACTTGAATAACTAGCTGTTAGACACCTATACCCCCGCAAAGAGCACCACTAGCTAGCAGATATGACTACTTAAACTGCTTTCTACAAGCTGGTGGATTTTTCCAGTGGACAGGGGTAATAATAAATGTCATAGTAATTACACGTCAAAAGAATAACAGTGACATCCATCAATTAGAATCATGAAGAAGAAAGATGGAAGCATACCACTGACACCAAACAATGTCTGTTTTTTGGATCAAGACCACGATAAAGTACACTGACATCAATTTCAGTASATAAGGTTGCCAATGTCGCTTTTATGTCATCAACGTGCTCACAAGTATTCTGCCAACCCAGAACTGCAAGATGCATCCACAATATGATAATGATAAGCAGAACAGCATTCACTTCAGGTGACCAAGTGACAATTTGGCCACCCAATTTAGACAAGGGGAAAAGAGATACCTGTTGTGAAAACATGTGGTGGATTGGAAAGAATATGATGAATATAATTATGCTTCCCGCAGCCACCTGCCTCTGGATCACAAGCTAACTGGTGATTCATCTCGACAAGGTTTAGAAGTTCATCAAAGGAGCTCTCAGGGCACATGACCTACAAATAACAACAGAACTCTGGATTAATTAGATTTGAGAGTAACAGAACTCTAAAAGGTTATGGTAATAATTCTTCCAGAGTGACATACCTTCATTGTTCGGAGAGCACTCGCATTTATGTTATGAAAAAAAGAAGTGTACTTCATATGTCTGGATTCCAAACCACAATTATAACAATTCATTCTTTCAAATACATCCATCCCAAAAAGAGAATGTGCAACACAAGTATTATTCGTGCAGTCCCATGAGCCCATGCAGTTGCTATCAACAGAATCAGCATCAGAAATGCAGGATGCCGAATTAAATGACTTGTGAAGGCAATCAAATATGACTCCCAGAACTTCAGAAGCATCATTCATCTGGCCCTGTAGGTTGTCCCATGTTACCACAATATTGGAACCAAGATAATTCCTCCATATACACTAGTATAAAATGAAGTGTAGAGCTAGAAATAGAAAAAAGTGCCACAGGAGAAGCTTTCTCATTTACCTCCTGGAAGAAATTACTGTGAGGATAGAGGTTGCTTAGAGCGATTCTGAGAGAAGTAGGGGCAACAGCTTCTCTCCGAGCATCCACRGAAGCAGTGTCCAGAGCAGTAAAAATATCATAAAGAGCACAAGTAACACAAGGAACGCCAACATGTGTATGTTCTGCTAATGATCTCCTCAAAAATTCATCCCGAAACCTTCGTAAATGCCATAAGGACTGAAATGCACAAACAGTATTAGATATTGCATATTGTGAAGACATAACTATCAAGAGAGCAACAAAGAATGAAGCAAATCCTTCACCCCAACCGAAACAAACACAATAAAGAAATAAGGTAAGAGATTCTCTCATACAAACCTGTATAATGACATTAAGAAAGCAATTGTATTCACCAACTTCATTCCTTAACCCGGTCCCATATACATCCATGCCATCTACATCTTTAGTCACAACTTCATCAGGAGAAACAACTGAGTTACCCATTTGTGGAAGTAATTTTTGCGGCATCCCCTTCTTTGACCCCGGAGGCAATTTCTGATGGGCATGAAATGTAACTGGCGCAAAATAAACATCAGGATACTTAATTCACATATTGGAAATGAACGTAAATCTGGATTTGCAAGTGTCTACTAGTATCAGAACAGCTCAGGCTAAATTTGGTTCATTCCAATCTCTCACACGGAGATAACAATAGTGAAACGATGAATCAACAAAGCCTAAATCCATCGTCGCTTAGTGTTCAGTCCTAGCCAAATAATATTTAGACAACTTCTTTTTACATGTCCTCCAACTACACTGTTTCAGCTTCTTATATTAGTTTATGATGCCTACATTAGAAAAATGCATCTTACACATTATGACGTTATAAGTTTTCTATTAACACAGGGTTTCTTTACTCATCAGAGGTTCCAATTTCTATTTACCAAGCCAAGTTTGCCACAGGGCAAGTATAAAACAGCTCCACAATTGAACGAGGCAATTAAAAATAAGGCCATGTTGCCATGTTGCCATGTAAAACAAATTCCTAACTCACGGTAATCAGACATGATTATTAAAAATAAAAAGATCATTAAGAAAAGTCTSATAAAGAACTAAAATTCGGTAACCATTTACTCAATCAAGGTATGGGGGATTCAAGTTACTTGGTTTGAGGCCAAAAGACCGCCAATAAGAGAAGATTAGATGCGACGACATGTAGAAAAAGGAGACGATGATGACAAGGAAAAGCAGAGAAGGAAGCATCAGAAAGCAGTGAGAACTCAAGGAAATGTCCCAAATAATCTACAAACATGATTATAATTGGTTGTCTGCGTCATCAATAACTTCACAAAATCAACCTGCCCCGAGCAGGAAAAAGGGGAAAGGAAAAAAAGGATACTAAGTAGCTAAAAACTGCATATGTAAAGCACATWATTGTACAATAAAGGTTCTCACACATACAACATCAATATAACCGACAACAGAAAACTGATGAAAAATGCCAGAATTCTCACTAGAGTAATGAACGGTTCAAAACAAAATAAAAAAATAATTACCAAGGCTTTGGCGCACAGCTTTCTTGAGGTCAGCTTGGAACCTTTCTTCATCATCTTCCTCCGCCTGTAGTTGTCTCAATGTCTTTGTTCCATTATCTACAATAAAAAAACAATCTTATCCTCTTTTGAGCAAGAAAAGATAGACCTTACCACTAACCATATAAAAACCCTTACCAGACTTTAACATYAACAAGAGGAGGAAAAACTTAAATTCAAACAAATTTTAAAATGTTGAATCAGAAATTGCTCAAGAAACTTTAGAAGGTACACACAAACATTAAAAAGAGGATCCAGAGCAGAAACACAAAATCTCTATGACATCAAAGAATTGGTCGAGTAATAAAATGACATGTCAAAATATATTACAAGCATGAACGCCAATTCAACTAGGAATGTGCATAAAATGTGGACTAACAGGTGTTACAAACACAGTAAATGATAGTTTCGCTTTAGATTTAGGATAACAAGAAAATGTTAAGCACGYGCTAAAGAATTAGTCCTTCAATCCTATTTTTTGTGTTGTATCAACACTATATGGAATTTAAGAAAGTTGACTTTCACCATGACCTGTCATCTTATAAAGTCATTCTTTCAYATATGCCCTTCAAAGATATTTCTTGCAATCAAATTCCTTATCGGTTTAATGGTATTTCTTGCAAAAAGATTAGCAACTTAAAATCCTGTTTTCTTTACCACCAATATTTTCAGTAAAATCTATAGCCACCCAAAATCTCAATGGACCAACTACAGAATTACCTTTGACGTGACTTTGGTAAATTAGTATATCCTTGAATTGAAACCATCACATTATTTCCTTTTTTCTGTTTCCATTTTTTGAGGACAAAATAAATTGGACACTAGTTAATGTTGGAAACCAAGCATCTTGCTGCATACAAATATACATTTAAAGGTCTTACAATTGCAAAATTATTTAAAATTTCAGGAAGATTAAGAGTTAAAAACGTGAAAGATTATTTAGCCCACATCGGTTTGGCAGTTAGATTTCCATACTACATGACTTCTATTCAAGAGCCGCCTGCTTCTATATTGATGCTTGGTTGGGAGCAGTTGTAAGTATGGGCCTTCTATATTATGTGAGCAGGATTCTGTTACCTTTTTGTATTTCCCTTTCTTTCCAAACAAGAAATTAACAGTAGTACTACTCAACAGATTGCAAAACTTTGAGTTTTTCATGCAGACAAAAGTAAGGAGGAAACAAACAGAAGCAAGTAGTAACCTATTCTATTTACCAGAATTTTTGCATCAGGGAATGTGTCAAAAGAACTAGCTTTATAAAAAAGCACAATCGTCAAACAATAAGACCATAAGGCCATTTAAATAACCTTTYCATTCTGAAACTCTCCAAAAATGAAAAATATACAAAGAGATCTAGTGACAGAAAAAGGAAGAAAAGAACCAAGTTACTGCAACAAACACGAGAAGACAGGAGAAGCCCAATCAGAGTAGGAGAAGAGACAATCCAAAAATGAAGAAAATGACTGTAAAAGCATTCTCGAAACACGGATCATAAGCTATTCACAAGAACATGAAGCTGAAAATTGAAATAACCAAACCCTGCTCAAACCCCTTCTGCAAATTTCAATTTGGAACTCAAATTAAAAATCCCAAACATACAAAAGAAATTGCAACATTTATCAATGTACATCAAGCTTGGGGAACCTCAAAGCTCCTTTACCCAATCATCACACTGGCACACGGAATCCCACAGCAGGCGGTGGTGGTATTTTTGGAAATTGCAGTAATAGGGGAAAATTTTAAAAGAACAACTAGATGTGCATATAGAAATCAAATTCCCATAGGTTAAACATGCAAATCAAGAGATGATTCTTTTTACCTTTAATGCTTCATATGAACCTTAATGGTACAGTTCCATCTTCTCTTTTTCTTTTTTTTTCTCCTTTTTCCTTTTCTCTCTTTTTTTTTTTTTTTTTTTTTTTTGGGGGGAAGAAGGGGATGGGTTGTAAAGAACAAGACTTCACGCTTACACAGAACACAAAGCACATACATCTTTACCAAGATAAAGTATATAATTAACTCACCATGTGATTCATCCAGGGATCTAAGTTGATCAACTTCAATGCTTTCCTTTTCAGAAGACATCACTTGAGGCTTCCCATCATTCGATTTGGCTGCAATCTTTTGACGTCTACTCCTCCGTCCTGGACGCCGATCTGACAGCAATGGGCCATCTTCCAAACTTCCTCCATTTGGTAAGCCTGGAAAAGAAATCAAATGAGGGAACTGAAATTCTGCAATCAAGTATTTCAATAAAACGCTCTCAAACCTATTTAAGCATTCAACTTCTCTAAAAGAAAGTAACTTTACCAATTTTCTGTGCAACCCCTTCAACAGTTTTCTGTGGAAAACCTTCGATGACATCTGAAAATCCATTCTTCTGCACCACAGGTTCCTGAAAGTTCAAGTGCATGAGTAATAATCTTCAAATAATTTCCTTTGGGGCCAAAAGTTAAGTACTGTTAGAAATGCTCTACAGATACATGCACCAAGTGGAACTGAAAAGCCCAATTATCAGGCTAACTTCCTAAATGATACATAACCATGAATTCAAATGAGCTATCCCTAACACCAACATGATCACCAGGTTACCATTCTTGACACTTACATCTCCATCATCAAGGAATATGTCTGCTGTGCTATTTTCAGCATATGTCTTCACAGTTCTCTTATTTTGCTCAGCTAGATGCTTTTGTTTAGCCTCATTTTCAATTCGTCTTTGATATTCCAAAGTTTCTTCAAGCTTTCTCTCCTCTGCTTCAAGTTCAATTCTACGTCTGGATTCATCTTCCTGTTCTTTTGAGGTATCACCAATCCCAGCATTTGCAATCTCAGAGTCTAGACTTTCGCTCTCACAAGCAACTGGGAATGAGCTGTAACCAGATAGAAAAAGATAAAGCTTTTCCACAAATGAAAGAAATTATTAGAAAATGTGACATAAAGGTACTTGGAAACCAAAAAAAACACCTACTTCTCTTCAGCAGTTTCATGGTCAATGATATGCAGCTCATTACCATTATTAGCCTGCAAAGAAATAAATGGTAACGGGGCCTTCTCTAGTTTATTGATAAACTACTACTTCAGGAGTAACACAAGAAATCTGACAGAACAAGTCAAACCTTTGAATCCTTTGTTTTCCGATTTTCCTTGTTCTTTTTCTTATCCTTTGTCTTCTCATGGACATGTTTCACATTATCACTTCCGCCACCAGTTCCCTTCTTTGAGTCAAGAGCAAGTTCTGCCAAAAATGCTTCTCTGGCAGCATCAGATTTCTCTGTGGCATCTTTCTCAGCCAGATCCTCCAAATGTGACTGGGAAAAGGAATTACAAAACCATTGTTTCAGTGCAAACCAACCACATCAGAAAAGAATGAAGGAGAGAAGGAAATTGGTTTGTTAATAAATAAGGAAACACTCAGATATGTACCCGCATATACGACTTTACTAGAGGCACTASAATGGACCGGTAATCATAAGCAGATGCAGGCTCAAGTTTAAACTCCAATTGCTGCATTCCAGCAACAGTCCGCATTATTCGTGCATCAATTTTGCTGAGCTGCATTGGAAAGAAAGTGACATAAGTAGAGCATAAAAACTAGTTTTCTTGCAGAAAAAAATATCTCAAGGTAAGGAATAATGCACCAACCTCAACTGACACTTGTTCTTTCTGTCTCTGTATTGCAACTTCTACACAAGAGTCCACTTGATGTAGGTAGTCCTTTGTTCTCCAACCTTCGTCTTCACCGGATTCCAGGTCACATAAGTGAGATGTCATGCCACCATAAGTTTCCTCGAAGCCAAACTGATTGACATTCAGGGATTCTGCTTCCTTTAAGATATTCGATATAGCATCCAACTCAAACCTATTGCTGATTATTGTAATTTCATTGTCAATTAGCTCCTCTCGCCGTTTCCTTAAGACAGATTCATAGCTTCTACGGACAAATTCTGTCACATGCTCTCTTTTCTTACCTTCTTCTAAACAGAGATCCTCCACACCCTGCAATGCCTCCTCATAACTTAAATGCTCCAATTTTCTCTCACACAAGCCCTGTAGGTTGTAAAATTCCTTCTCGAGCAACTGGACAATTTCTGTACCCTGATGTGCTTTCTCTTCTTTCACCCGTGTCCAAGATGTTAATTGTTCCCCACTAGAGGGACCCATAAATATCCAGGATAGTAAAGCATCTGAATCGAGTAAAACACCATTCTCATTGCTGAGATCAGGTAAACTTACAGGGGTTGAAACATCAGTAACTGCTTCCTGGGAAGAGCTAGAAATATGTTTTTGCRGCAGGAAATGCTCATAAAGGGATAAACATGAAGCATCTTCACTCAAAACTATCTTCTCCATAGCTTTGACACCTTGAGTACTAATGCTTACATCATCCAGGGCATTACTTTTATCAGGATATCTACCTAATCCACAAGAATGATAAAGCTCCTGTAAAAATTTCAAAATTTTCTTCAGCTCTGGAGCTCCCAAGAAGCAGATGCAAAAAGGTGTCTGGTCAATGTTGTAGTTAAGAAGTTGAGAGCCATAAGCCASACCCTGCAGCTCCTCCAGGGCAAAATGCATAACCTTGTTAAGATGACTTGATGCAAGGTACTTATGTTTTATAAGAGCCTGGAAAATGGTATGGATTCTCTCAAGAAGCTTTGCACACTCGGTGTCATCAGACAATGGCCAGCTCTCAGGAAATGACTTACATTCTTGATTCTCATCACAATCCATCCACACGATGTCTGATATCTTTTCATACTCTCTGCTTTTTATAGCACCACCATTACAACTAACCCCTGATTCTTTCTTTCCAGGTGAAGATTCCCAGTCATCTTCATTACAGAAACTGTCAGCAAAGCATTCATTTGAATCCTCAGTTTCATTTCTGCGATAAGACTCATCTAGAGGTACAGAATCCTGGGGTTTTGATTGTTCTCCGAGCATCTTAACTGCAGCATTAACATCTAGTGGTTTCCACTCACAGTTGAGAAGCATCTCAGCCCACTCATTCTCTATGTTTTTAGGCAAGACAGACTGCATTTTGGGCAACAAACTCCCCAAGTGTTCCCGTAGAACATGCTGTATGTGGGATTCTCCATCTGCAAATTTCTCACTGCATCGGCAGCAAATCCAGAAGTTCCAGTCTTTATTAGCTTCAGCAAATGACAAAGCTTCAGAAATTACCTCATGAGCCAACCCGTCTTTTGAAGAACTAAAATGAGCCTTAAGATCCGAAATCCTCACATTAAGTAACTCTTTCTTCATATCCAAGCTCATGGAATTCCAAAATGACCGAACCCAATCCTTTCTCTCTGCAGAAGATGCACTTTTCCTTGCACTCCCACTTTTCCGTCTCTCACCTACCCTCTGCCCCATCCCGGAAGATGAATCCAAGTTTTTATCCCCATCATTCTGTAACATAGGCGACTCAGACTTCTGTTGCAACAACCTTGCAGCTGCCACCCGAACCTCAATCTCCTTCCGCCTCTCCTCTGGTGTCTTAGTCGCCTTCTTAATTTCATTAGGCCGTCTTGCCTGGACAAACCTTAACTCCATGGGATCCTCAGTCACCCTCCTTATAGGAATCAACCTAAACTTTTCCTCCCCGTTCCCCAAATTCTTCATCCATGTTGAGATGGATGCAATATTAGACTTCTGAATTAAAGAACGAAGCTCATTCTGAACATGAGCAATCCTCACCTCAGCTGGTGCCAGCTTCTGCTGACTCTCATCTTGCAAACTCTCCTTGGCAGGATCAACAGGATTCTCAATTGCCAATGCCCTCTCACATTCCTGAACCACTTCCTCGTACTCCTTCCCCTCATTTGCTGCTTCATATAATAAATTGGCATAAAAATGCGCRAACTCAATTGAGTTAGGGGACAACATAACAGCCTTCCGGGCACTTTCTATAGCGTTTCTCAAATGTCGCTGCTTTGTATTGGGATCATCGATAATAGACGCAACTTTCACACATACAGTGCCTTGGACCCGATGAACTAATGCGGAATGAGGGGAGTTCTCATGCTTAGAAGACATATCCTTCATCAATCTTAAAGCTTTGGTRTGATTCCCCCGTCGTAAAGCCGTTAGAGCACGTTCACATTCAGTCCTAATAGACACATAAGCCGATGAYGAAGATTTAAGAGCTTCGGATTCAGGTGTCAAGGAGAGCTCAGTTTTGGCATTCGAAGGATTCAACAAAAGTAAGCTTTGCTCTTCTGTCGTTATAGAGTCACCATCAGGGACCGCTATGGCAGCAGCTACGGCTGAGGAAGAAGATACAGCCGCCGCTGACGGAGCCGAGGGTTTGGAGCGCGGAGCGGGGTTTCGCTTCTTATGCCCCATAGAAAATCACCCTCTTTCTATAGTAATTCGATCGCATGCATATACATATATATACAAGAAATTCCCCGGAATTAATATACTGATAAAAATTCGACCCACAGAGAGCGTCAATAAACTTACTTTGGCAAACACAGAAAGCAAATGCAGTGATGAAGTTAAAATTGACGCCACAGACAGATTGAAGGTGTCGAGAATTAGCGATCGGCAGTATGACGGATGTGATGGTGGTGGTGGTGGTAGTGGCGGTGGTGATGGCACCGTGTCCGGTTGGGTGGAGAGGTGGTGGGTGTGTAAATATAGTGAAAATGTATGTATATAAATAATATTTTTAAAGAAAATATATATAGCAGATGAGTTTGTAGCTGAGGGTCTGTCTCCACACCTAAGCGGCGGAGGGGAGGGTGAGGTTTTGGGAGATGTGCAAACTGTAAAATGCACCTTTGCTCTGTGAATGGACGGAGACACATATACAGAGAGAGGGGGGTGGCGTGGGGTGGGCTGAATGAAATGAGGAGAAATGGGGATTATCAAGCTATGTAGAGAAGATGAGAAATGGGTTAAGATTGGATTTTATAAAATAATTGGGATTATTACTTTCTTTTTTGCCCTTTTCCAAGAGTGAGATTTTTTATTTTCAACCTTTTCATTTTCTGTTTTTTTAATTTCATTCTCACCCTAGTTATATAGCTAAAAATTCACACCTAATTAAGTATTTTACTCGTTATTTAAAAAAATTAAAATAAGGTTTGATTAATATTATATTTCAATGTTAATGAGCAATTTTTTATTTTAGTGTAAAAGGATCTTTTGTATATTAATGGATATTTACAAAGAAGGGAGGGTGAGCAATTATAGATTGTTACAAGATAATAAAAATACAAGACACAATATAATTCATTTTTTAAAATAAAATCAAAAGTTAAATATTTGACTTCTAACAAACTTATTGAACTATAATTGTAGTTTTATTGAATTAAAATTATTTAATAATCTAATTATGTGATGTTTTCATACATTTAGTGCTTCTCAATTCATTCTACAAATGATTTAACCTATTAATAGTTACTTTTTAGACGTCGGACTTCGATTTTGTAAAAAAGAGCCTTAGTCTTACGTCAAGACTCAATACATTACAAATATTAGAACAAATTCATTAGTGATATCACGATATGGGATTGCATCAATAATTAAGGCTTTGCTTAAGAAGTCAATTCAGAACTTACAGCTAAATAAGTTAAGAGTTCATTGAATTAAGACTGTTTCTAGGTATAATTTTGTAATATCCTAATACATCAAAGGCATCGCATTGATTGCCTAGGATTTTGCTCTCGTAAAAGTAACATGATTCCTAAGTATTAAATCACAGCATTTGGGAAATTACTTTAGTTTTGGATGAGGAATATGATTCATTAAAACGAAAAAAATAGATGAACAATCCAACGAAAAAGAATACTCAGATGGAGATGGTATTTCAATTACTTTCCTTGAGATTTCTTTTTTTGCCCTTTTTTATTTTATTTTTTGTTTAAAGAATAATAATAATATGTTACTCTAAAGAAACTAAAAAATAACTTATGTATCTCCACATAACAAAAATTATGACAAGATGAGAAACAAACTTAAACCAACATATATATAATGCAATTACAATCCTCTCTAACCATGACAATCTTACGTTCTAATGTGGGCATTAAAGAAAATTAAAACCTAAAAATCTAATGATCTAACTTTGGGGGAAAAAGTTACCWACGAATCAAAATACATATTAAAAAGATAGAACACGAAGAAGAGGAGATTTCATCTTTGAATCATTAGGCCATTGAGTTCCATTTATTTTTTATATTAAGATATCAATTATAGAGAGTTTTGCATTTTAAATTCAAAAGGATTTTGTTAATAATTTGAACTAATATATCATATCTCTATCTTTTTAAGAAAGGYTATTCTTCTTTTCTTTTCTTTTTTTTTAATTGTAATTCCTCATTATGTAATAGAATTATGACGTTTAATTTAGTGTAAATTAATTATTTAAATTTATTTACTTTATAAAATAAAGTTATATTTAATTCATCCTATGTAAATGATATAACAAGAAATTACTCAATATTAATTTAACTAATTAGATTGATTCACATCTTATTATATCTATCCATGAGATAATTTTGACAAATTGATACAAATATAAATTTCTTCAAAATTACACAATTTATACCAAAAACTCATAAATGAGCATTTATTAGTTTTATTACTTAAATTCTATACCTTCCAAACAAAAATAAAGGAATTTGGAAGGATTTACATTCTTGGAGATTTTTWTTCCAAGTAATCAGATTCCAAATGCAATTGTCCATTCCAGTTAACCAAAAGAGGTTTAAGTGTTCCCTAATTTATTCTATAAATTTTAATTGATAATATTTTGACTTAACATATTAAAAAATTACAAATTAGATTTAGACTTAGGCATTACAAAGTAAATCGCCATCGTTTAAAAAGTTAAGTTCTTTTYAAACTTCAATTTTATCAAATGTTACCTCAAACGATTAAAGTACAAACAATGCTAAAAGTTGAATATTGSGAACTATGAACAAAATCAAAAGTTAAGTATTTGTCTCATACTTGATGAATTACAATTATATATTAATTATATATGTTTATATGAGGTCTAAGAACAAGGAAATAAGTTTCTCATGAATAAGTAGGAYGGAAATTCATCAAGAGTACCATAGTAGTGCAATCATATATATATAATCAAGATATTAACAATTCATTCCCATGAAAGTTAGTTTTTTTGAGTTAACGTAGTACCAAAGCTAGACTTAAGTGCCTTGTGCCTTTGGAGGTCGGGGGGTCGAATCACGATCCTTATGCCTCTATGGCAGGAAGGGCAAACCATGCTTGAAATCCTTAAGAATGTTGCAAGCACTCAAGATAGTAACGGTCCCTTCTCATGATAGCTAACTTTTGTGGGTTAACGTATCTTCAAAAATATTTATTTGTACAAATTACCTTGTTCTATTGAGGTTCAATATCATCATTGATTTCTATCTTCTTCTTATTTTTCTCAAACTTTTTAGGGCTTCTATTAACATAATCTCCTATCTCATGGCAATAATAAACATTTACAGGCTTTAGGATCCTTTTTTATCATTCTTTCTTTTAAAAGAAGGTTTTCTAGACTTTTTATAATATCTCGCTTTTCTTTTCTTWAAATTTTTCTCTTTTTATCTTATTATAATAATATGGACTATCACAACCAACCATAAATGGAATTTTAGTATTATCATAACATATGTTAGACCATTTCTTTTGTAATTAAGATAGAAACACTTGCTATGTCTTGTCTGGATATTTAGAAACACTTCCTCTTTTATCCTTTACCTTTATTTAGTTTGCAAAAGACGATTCTTTAAAACCTTATTCTTGGAGGTAGAAATTTTTTTTAATATGTTTAACTACTATCAAATGTCTACACACGATGTTTTAAAAGTTATTTGATATAATAGTATCAAATGTAACCTTGTGAAATAATTGAAGAAAATTATTTTTAGTATTATATCAGTTCCAGTATTATAGAAATAAAATGGAGGATATTTAATTAAAAATTATCCTAGWATAATTATCAGTTGTCTAATCCATTTATTACATTCAATAAGGTAATTAGAAACATCCCTTCCTCTAATGGAATTTAAATCTTGATAATATTCGGTTRGAAAACAATATGCTTTACACAACKAGGATCCTGATCTACTATTAATATATATTGGGAAAATATTTTGCCTTATAATCTTTATAAGTAATTTCAATAGGAATATATATACTATATAGATTTGTCATCTTGGTATATAGATAATTTTATCATTAGAGGTTATTTTAAGACCATACGGAGTAATCTAATAAGATCGTACATTATCCAAAATGTTATTCCTAACATTACTTCTAACATATCATTTTAGCCTTCATTTTCTATTAGTAATCTAACATGAATAGTTTCACTTCCAAATCTTAGTATGGTCTCAATGGCTTCATTTATGCCAATTGTTTCTCCATTAAGTTAGCATATTGATGCGGATCTTAGAGTTTATATCTTTGTAGATTTTGACATAATTTATGGCAAATGTAGTTTCCATTAGCTCTAGTATCTATAAGCATATTTACTCTATTCTCCTTTTATCTTATAATTTCTTAAAGAATCATCTTTTGTTATTAAAGGTAAATTATATCTATGAGAAATAGATCTTTTAGAAGGTTTAATAAAAACTCATGTATCTGTAAGAAAGGATAGATCCGAGGAAGTAACTTTATCACTTATCATTATTTTTAGTTTATTTCAAAACAATCTGAATGATATGTGTTAGATTAGATATTGCATAAGAAATCCAGATACTATGTGATCAAACAACGAGTCTAACATATTGATTGGAGAAGATTATTGCACATCTTATAAAAACTTGTATTCGCTTAGACTGCATTCAAAAAACTTGAGTTTCGGATCAGATAGGAAAGTCCGAGGATAAATACGGAGTTGAAATTCTAACATTATTATATTAGTAAGAATGCCCTTAAATTTCTAAACAGCTCTTTATGTTGAGGATCAAAATGTGCAATAGCATAATACACAAAATTGAAATTGATGAATTCATAGGATCCGTAAAAGCGAAGTCAATGACAGAGGAAGAGAAGAACAAAAGTGTTCGAGACTTTCTGTGACATATATACCAATATTGAATAGTACAATATATAAAGAGAGAGAGAGAAGAGAGAGATAGCAACATCTATTGCCCTAGAAACTTTATTCCAAACTGCATCAATTAATTGAGTATTCTGATCAAGGCTAATACTTATGGATTTGGAGGATGAAATTCGACATTAATATATATTAAATGAATGCTTAAGATCGATTCAATCTTAGCAATGGTGGGTGCAATAGCTATAATGAAAAATATTTAATAAGATCCAAAAAGCAATGACAAACAAATCGAAGAATAAAAGAATTCGAGATGTGTCACATATATAGAGAGAGAGAGAGAGAGAGAGAGAGAGAGGAATATTCTTTACATAATTTTATTCCCTATCTTATTTTGATAATTTCAATAATAACTTTGCTTGGAGTATTTAAATTGACATTAGATACAATATTAAATACATTGAAAATGATTGAATTTAGCAAGGTCCAAAGTATTTTATATGTTTAATTTTCATAAAATTCTATGAATCAATTTATTTTACCAAATTAAGTTCAAAGAATTCATATGTTCAATGTTCTTAAAATTTTATGAGTGAATTTAGAAAATTAAGTTCAAAGCATTTTATATGTTCAATATTTCTAAGATTCTATGAATTAATTTAGCAAATAAATTCAAAGTATTCCATTTGTTCAATGTTTCTAAGATTATATAAATTAATTGAAAAAAAAATGTTCCAAGTATTTCACATGTTCAATGTTTTTAAATTTTTATGAATTAATTTATTAAATTAAGTTCAATGTATTTCATACGTTCAATGTTTCTGAAATTCTAATTAATTTAGCAAATTAAGTTCAAAGTGTTCTATTTGATCAATGTTTATAAAATTATATGAATTAGTTTAGCAAATTATCTAGAATTCTATGAATTAATTTAGAAAAGTAAGTTCAAAGTATTCCATTTGTTCAATGTTTCTAAAATTATGTGAATTAATTTAGAAATATTCAACGTGTTCAATGTTTCTAAAATTATATTAATTAATTAGCAAATTATCTAAAATTCTATAAATTAATTTAGCAAATTAAGTTCAAAGTATTTCATATGTTCGATATTGCTAAAAAAATTTATAATATTTAAAATTTTCTTATCTGAGATTGATTAAATTGAGGAATAGATAACTAAATTAAGCATAGAAGAATTGAATTTCAAACATTAAATGATTAATGGACATTTTAAGGTGATCAGAGGCTGATCCATTATTGAAAATCAACTGGCATGGGTAAATGATCATTTGATTAATTATTATAAACGGTTCAATGATAGTACTAGTATAGCTGGTGTTCTATTATATTGTAAGTGCTACYATTAGTATGAGATTTTTTTTCAATATAATCGGTACACGTATCTTTTAATTTTATATGCATTATCACAATATAAAATGTATAGAGTCATAAAAAATTGTAGTAATAGAAAGGTAAAATTCCCCAAATGGATAATGTAAGAATGACATGCACTGAGTATGTTCAAAACAATGTGCAAAGTAYGTTCCTTCTATACTAGTAATTGTATAAATGGTAGTCTTGCTTTATGTTTACTCATGTTGACAATATACCTATTCGTGACTACAGTAAGAAAAAGTTATACAAAATAAAAAATAACGTAAAAAATAAATATTGTGATCTTATTCTTCGAAAGATAAATTTCACTAGCTTTTCGTGTCAATGAATCCACGATTTTTACCAAGTTTTGACAATCACTTTTCAAATTATAATTAATGACTTATAAATATATAATTTCGTTTTGCTAATGTTACTAAAAAAATATTTTATGTTYATAAAATTTGTGAATAGTTATAGATTCTACGGAGTATACCTATACCAACTTCGTTATAAGAGGCATTTAATTATGAAATTCATTATCTATAAATTAATTTAAAATACGCTATCATGTGACATATTTAGGGCTTATTCTCTGTTGATGGTGCTCATCTTTAAGTYAWTAAAAGAATGATTCTGGATAAGTAGCTTTTCTTGGTTTATTATAAATAATAATTAACACAACAAGGAGCACATTTATTCACATAAGTCGATCTATAGATGTTTTGAATAAGCATCTTAACTCATGATTTTTTAGAAGTTGAGTAAAGAAAATTGATTTAAAAATAGCTTATTTTAAGCTATAAGTTAAAAGCAACTTTTAAATGATGGTGATATGTTTAAAAAAAAAAAGTTATAAAATTAAGATTATTTATCAGCTTCAATTTTACTCGCTAGAGCTTATTCATTGTCAGTTTCATTTCATTATCGATTAGAGAGACAATTCACCAATAATGCACACAAATATGTCTATTTATCACAAAACTAAATTTCCTAATAAATATATAATTATAAATAATAATAGTTTAAATCGAGTAAAATTTTCACTTAAGAGTACAATATATTGAAGACTTAACAGAGTCAAAACTCACAAAAATATTCTCCAAAATGAAACATAGTAAATAGATTAAAATAAATGGCGAAGCTAAATCACATCGTATTTAATAAATATATAATATTTAGGTAAAAATAATCTTTTAATTTACAATAAATCATTCCATTTGAGTCAAAGTAAAAAATGAATGATATAAGAGAGACTCTAGAAAATCTATGTCAGTGGTATAAATAAGTAGCTTTACGATGAGTGTCTTGGCAGCTAACTATTTATATCAAATCTAACGATATAAAGTCACGTGTAAGATAAAAATCGAATATAACTTGTTGATTGGATAAATACAAAAGTTAAAATCACCTTGGATAAATATAAAAGTTAACAAAAGCCAACAAGTTATACGTAATTTCGTATAATTAGATTATGTATAATTTGTTAGTTGTCACTAAGTTAGACTTACCCACTATAAATTTTTTTGATGTAAACATAGGCACGCTCCTTTTCTAGTCAAGAATGTAATAATGTCAGATGAAACTATTACTGACACACGTGTGACACTCAATTCTCTATAAATTCCTTGAGGATTTATTTGCTTAATACAAGTCCCTTTTAGAAGGAAAAAGAAATTCAAAAATAGGTCATTTTATTCAAAAWATATATATAATTAATGAATTATAATTTGAAACCAAGGAAAAAGTGTAACTCAAGAAACGGGGTTGAGTAATTGTTCTTATAGTACATGGGGGCGAAGTCTGAACGAGCCCCAAGTTCAGAGGTACATTGTAATTAACCTAACATAAGCCACCCAATAAAACAATTGAGCCTAGTTTGGGGGTCTAGTTGCGAATAATCTCGAGTATAGGGGTACCTGGTAAACTATATTCCGCACACTAGAATATTTGAGCCCTAAACCCCTTCTATTTTTCAGACGCCAAACTCCCCCGCTACCCCGGCGACCTCTCTCAGCCACTTCCGGCATCGTCTACCGTTCTAGCTTTCCCCTATCATAGAAAACGGAAGCAAGTAGTTATGCGTGTTCGTAATAAGGTTTCTGAAAACGAAGAGATGAATGCGGCTACTGCGATGAAATATAAGCCTCCGCCAGAGTTTGAGGAAGTTGAGAAAGACCCGCTCATTGAACTCAATTTAACTGATTCAACCGAGCTCTGGCTTGTTCAGTGGCCGATTAATCAAGTAATATTACTTTCACGGTTCTACCTCCTTTAATTCTTAGAATAACTGTTTCTTGATCATGTTCTAATCAATTATGAAGTAGGTTACTGATCGAATAATTTGTATTTCTGCTGAAATCATGAACKTGGAAGTTGCTGCTTTGGCATTTTCTTTTTCTGCTTCTGTTTTGCTTACTTTTTCCATTTTGGTGGTAAAGTTCTTTGGGTTGGTAGTTGCATGCAAAAATGGAAGGAAAAGGAAAGATTTTTTCTTGTTGCTTGATAATTTGTCAGCTGAGAACTGTTCTGGGTTAGCGTGGTTTAAAGTAAATGCTACTGAGTTCTGGTGGCTTAATGGTTCAGCTCAAGAAAAGGAGGATGGGAAGAGAATTTGACTTTATTAAGTGTATATCATATGTATACGAGTAATATATTTGCTTGTCAAGAGACAGCAAACCCAATGGAATGATGTATATGTTAAAGTATCTATTTCTAAGAAGGGCTCTATAGCGTCTTGTATGTGAACTTACATTTAGGAGTTCAATTGGAGTTTGTTGCTAAGCTAATAAGACCATGCTCTTGAATATTGCAGGCTCCTGATTTTAATGGGAAAGAAGTTTCATTAAATCTTAGTGCTGAGAGAGTCTTAGGCAGCTTCAATGGTTCATCTGGTAATATGAATGTTCTGAGTGGTTGTTTCCAATCTCTTTTAACGTGCTTTATTCTTTTTTTTTTTGGCGTGTTTTTTTTTTTTTTTGTGTTGGGGGTGTTTTTTTGGTTGGGGGGGGGGGGGGCCGCTAAGCCTGATATCAGTTAATTTCCTTAAAGACATTGTCGACTAAGGTTTAGGATTAAGTTTTTGGTGAACTGACATTGGTTTATTCTATTTATGTAACAGGAAAATCATATACCGTGGTTAAATACGAGTCGCTAAAAGGAGATACCACTGTATTCTTACCTACTGCATCAGAGTCTAAAATTGGTAATGATTTTTTTGGTTTTGACATTTTTTTAGGGAGGGCAAATACTTATGTCTAATTTTTTAGGCACTAATACTTTCAGAAATCATCATTCAAGATTCTTCTTTGGTTTTAGTCTGCTGGGCATCTAATATATTTCCCAGCATAGCTACTTGAGATAAGTTGATGCGTCTTGTCCAAGCTCTTAATCTCTGCAGTTTGATGCGAACTAGCTATAGGTTTTTGCATGGGCAATACTTTTTTCCCCATGAATATTACCTTGAAATATTTGGCCCAAGAATTGTTGAACTATCCTTTCACATTTCTTTTTCTTTACTATTTAAACCAAGAAAATCAAATATTGGTAAATGGACAATTTGCTTCACATTACAACTCTGCGTTGTAATTCTTCCTTTCCATCTATATGCTGTCTTACTATAAGTATTGGCAAGCACACATCCCTCTGGTATCTGTGGGTACATATTCTAATTCATTCCATATCAGTAGTTGCTGGAAACATATTTCAATGAAGCGTAAAATATATTGGGCAAAAAAAATCAAATTTCTGAATTAGGAAGACAGACAAAAATATGTAGAAACAAGCATAGAAATCTAAGTTTAAATTATGATATGTGTTATATTCAGGCTATCTAAATCTCCTGCAGTGAGACCACCAATTTCTAGACCTATGCCCGCTCTGTGTATGCAGCTTTGTTAACATACAACTGTTCTGGAGGGAAATTAGATCTCAATGCAATATGCATAAGCTATTCAGATACAATATCACATTTAGAAATATGTTCAAATTCTAATCCTTAAAGACTACTGACTCAACACCTTAGTAGGAAGCGCTTGGGGTTAGTGTATAGTTAAGAAACACTTCTTCTAATGTTGAATAAAATTTCTTATAGTTTATTTGTTCATTGTTTAGTCTTGGGTTCTTCAACCAGTCACCGTGCAGCAAATATGTGATCTGTAAGGGAAGTTATGTAGGTATGCAGTTTAACCTTATTTGCTCATTAACCTCTATGCATAACTATAATCAAATCTCTGGGTGGCATGTAGAGGGCCAGCTAATTGTAGATAATTTTTTATTGATATTTATCTATCAAATTGATTTGGATTTTATTTAAGCAAACAGGTTTTTACTGTTTAGAGTTAGAGGTGCTTGAAATTTTGTATTTTTAATGTATGCTATAGCTCTCTGAGTTGTCTGCAATAGGAATAAGATCGATTTCGCACACAGTTATATTTGAACTATTGATGTAGTTGATTTTTTTGTAAATATCATAGCCATGCGCGCTCAGCGTATTGCGAGATGAATTACCAGATTAAAGTGACCAATTTGGCACAATGCCCAACTGTGATGCACCACTACAATACAGTGATTGTTTTCGGTCTGAAGATCCTTCTTTTTCTTCCTTAGAGGAAGCTAAACGAAAAAGCAATTTACATTGCTCTCAAATATATTAAGTTTATGGAATCTCTCTTAACTTTACTTGATGAGCAGTAATCAAGAAGCTGATGTAGTTTATTTTGCCACTTGTTTGTTACTTATTAAGATTGTTACTATTTCACTGGTTCACTACTCGTGCTGTACACAATCATGAAGTATCATCTCTGTTTCATAACAGTTGGGAAGATCTCAAAGCGTGTTTCTCTTGTCCATTATGCTGAGCCCAGTGAATATCAAAAGGATTCTAGCCTGAGTCTGAAACAGATGGCACAGAGAGCTGCAACTTCATTGACAAATTCAGCTAATCGTTTTGCAACTCCTAGTATGAAGTCAAAAAGTTCCCGGGCTGTCAGTGGCTATACCTCTTCCATGTATACTGGCAGAGACAAGACACTGATATCTGGGGCAGCTGAGCGATCAAAGTCTTCAAAGAGAAGACAAGTTGATGATCCAACTAGGTCCCTTGACCAGTCTCTTCAAGATGCCGGAAGAGGCCATAGCGGAGTAACCTCTACAGGGTCAGATGATTCTCGTCAGACAAAATCAAAAAGGCAAAAGAAAAGGAAGGACTGAGATGCTTCAAATATGTTACGAGAATTTCTAAGAAAAATTCAAATTCTCTTGTCATTGCGCTTCTTTTATCGTCAAGAATTTACTCTGCGATTGCTTATTCTCATTACATTGCATTATTTTGTTCTAGTATATAGTAAAATGAATGATCTCTGAATCAGGGGAAAAAAAAAAAAAAAAAAAAGGGCTGTAGTTGGAGTTCTGAATAAAAGTATAAAATTATCTCCGATTTCTTCCAAATAATGATTCTTTAAACTCACAAACGAGTAATGATTCTTGCAAATAATGATTCTCGATTAAATTTGATCGAATATTGGATAAGGCAAGAAAGAATAGCCGGGAAAATGATTTCTCTAATTTCACATTAAACAAGACATTCACAAGGCTTACAAGTAGATAATGAAGCAATTTGATGTCCCATGAGAAAATGACAGGACAGCAAAATTTGGAACATCATCTGAACCTGCCAACAAGCTAAAGCTGAAAGCTAAGGAATCTAGATCTGACATAAAAACATTTGCAGGAGATCTAATTTACTCTAAATCTTAGCAGCACAATTGAAGCATTTGCTATGCACTAATGGCAGCACAGAAGTACGATCAAGATACAATGCCTTCATATGAGAAACTACAGCAAATGCATGCGCTCAACATAAGATTCGAGCAGCCACCTATTAAGTGGTTCTCCACACCCCACGAAACACCCTGAATTACCATTTTCAGTGAAAAAGGGAAAGCTAAACACCTTCAGCAACTCTTGCACTGCTTGCTTTACCATAGATGAACCTGTTACCCTGCTCCTTCTACCCCATCCTGTCACGATATCAATGCGGCTTGGATAGATCCCTGAATCAAGCATCTGTCTTCTGAACCAGGCAAGTGTCCTAGATAGTGCAGTAACAGCAGTTCCATCTGACATAACATGCAAGTTTATAAGCCAATAAGACGAACTTTTCTCTCTAACTGCATCTGGGTAAACATTCTTTTTTGCAGCAACCTCCCAGACAGATCCTGCTTCCTCCTTGAACCCTGTCTTGTGAAGAAAATCAACCACTGCATCCACAAGTCCCCTCTTACTCTCTCTATCCTCACTATGCATTAAATCCAAGAAGTTGCTTACATGATCCCTGACATTCTGTCCATCAGGTCCTGATGCTGGCATAGACAACAAAAACATATGTGCTGGGTGTCCTGTGACAGCCATGAGTTGACAGCAGAATCCCATGTCGAATGAAGTTTTGGCTTCTGTACAACAGCTAAGGAGTAAGGTGTAAGTTTGCAATGAAGGGTTCAACCCCAAACAAAGCATGCTCTGAAGCAAATCATATGCATCTGAGAGGCGGTGTACCCTAAGGAAAGCACTAAGAAGAGAATTGCATGTCGGAACATTAGGGCGCAAACCCGCATTAAGCATAGATTGATACCATTCCCAGGCCTTCTCTACGTGACCAGCCTTTCCCCACAAGTCCACTAGAAGACCGTAAACTGGTTCATCTGGAACCCAGTTCTTTCTTTTCATTTCAGCAAATATTGCCTCTGCTTCCTCTAGATAGCCGCAGTGACCAAGCACCTCCATGACTATGCTGTAAGTTACTTTATCAGGCTCATATCCAGCATTCTGCATGTCACGGTACAACTGCAGTGCATTTTGGTAGTTTCTTGCCTTCGCTTGCAAAGCAATCATAATATTGTAAGTCACCAAGTTAGGTACACAACCCTGATTAACCATCTCACAGAACAGCTTGTGAGCGGCTACCAAGTATCCAGCTTTCCCCAGACAGTTGATGATGACGCTGTAAGTAAAAGTATCAGGAGAAAGCCCAGCTTCTTGCATCCTCTGGTACATGTCCATTGCAATATCAAGATACCCTGCTTTTGCATGGATGTCAATCAGTGTACAATATGTTACACGGTCAGGCTCACAACCTGACTTTTGCATTTCATTGAAAACATTGAGCGCTTCATTCAAATAGTTTGCTCTGCCATAACTATGAATGAGTCGGTTATATGTTACAACATTTGGTGGGCAACCCTCCATGACCATCTGGCTAATCAACTTATTTATTGCCCCAAACTGCCTAGCACGGCCAAGGATACCAACCATGGTGGTGTATGTATGTCCATCATGCCTGTAGCCAGGTTCCCTTTTCAACCAGTAAAAAAATCCAAGAGCTACTGTATGATCTTGAAGCTGCTTAAGAATTTGGTTTGCTTGGAAAGCATCCAGAGAGCAGTTGAGTTTTCTGAGAGCATCCTCCGTTGCAGGTCCCCATTTCAGCTGTTGCAGAATGCGAGAAACACTGCCAACTATGTGGCCAGAACCAGAAAACTGCCTAGCCACGAAAGGAGCTCCAGTTGGCACTTTGGTATCTCTCAGTGGCCCGGTGCATCCTTCTGTAGTATCTCCCACTAACTTCCCTTCAGCTTTCTGTGGATTAGCTACGAAACGATTAGAATAGTTTCTTGACCTCTGAGGTATTGACCTCTTCCTCTCAAAAGGATCTGAAGAAGATCCTTGGGTGTCCCCTGAATTTCTTCTTGCATTGTTTGACAAAATTGGCTGGGTACCCAATGATTTTCGTGCAGCATTGTTTGAAAAATCAGCAATACCTTTTCCTGAAGTAGATTTCTCAATTCCATCCTTTGCCACAGAAGAATTATTGGCTACACTTGATCCCTCGTTTGTGCCAGGAAATGACTTCCCCTGGACCTTGTCATTTCTGATGGTCTTTACATTTGAAGATCTGACTGTCGGGATTGTCTTTACATGTTCAGTGACATAATTCTCGGCTGAGCCAAGTAATCCACTTCCATCTGTAAATGGAATCTTATAATTTACYAAATCAGATAAAAGACTTACTGCTGCTATACCAGTCTTAACAAATTGGTCTGCAATAGGAGGTGATGAATGCATCATGCTGTGGGCATCAAGGCTTGCATAGCTTACACATTCTGTTCTGCCTAATGAGGCAGAGGCAGGTATAGCTTGTGGCAGAGGGACAGGATGGTTAACACTCTCTGGTTTGTGAGAATGTAAAGCAGCATCTCTTGAAACCAGAGAACCAACTCCAACTGAAGGTCTTGATGCTATGGTGGATGATATTTGTGGATGAGGCACTCCATTTTGTCTCTGGAGCCTTCTGGAAACACAGGTTTCGTCTTCCGAACAAGTGCATGAACTTCCATCACCGGCACTACATCGTGAACCACTTAGGAAAAATGTCCTTGCTGATTGTGAAAGTGTACCAAGCTGCTTGGCTCTTAGCATAGTCTGCAAAATTAACAGGGAAAAGATTCATGATTATCCTCAAGTCCACCAAAATAACTAACAAGTCAATACTGTTAATCGTTACAATAAATTATTTTGATGCAGTTTACATATGAATAACAAAATCACGGCTCTAAAAAGCAGAAGAGAATACACTAGGAACTCAGATGTATGTTGATTGTGGAGGTCTCAAACACAAACAATGTTTTGATACTTCAATTAAAGGGGAAAGATAAATTATGAATACTTAGTTGCTAAGGAATCATAAATAGGTGGAGATATCTTCTGTTCTCAACGAAGAGCAGGAGCTACTGCAATGGAAAAACAGGACAGCAAGTAAAATGACAAAACCAGACAGCATTCGGTTGCTAGATTTAACAGAATATGGGAACTAATGTAAATGCTACAAATTTTAATCAAATAAAAAGATAAAGAAAACTTATGATCATCATCAAAAGGAAGCATATACTGATATAAAGAAGGTTTTAGAGCCCTTGAGATGCGTATTCTAGTATAGCATTAGGATGAAAACGTGGAAAATTCCAACCTGAAATAGCAACTAGGTGTACTACACAAAGTAAACTTTACAGATACCAATATGGCTCGTATAGGATATTGGCGATATCCAGCAATATGTTATAGAACTCTTGCACAACATAGAGTTTGCAAATTTGTCCTCTAATTGACAGCACTTCCGATTTTCAAACTAAATCCTTTAATTATACGTCGACATAACTGACTAGCATTGTAAAAAAAATGAAGAAACGGTAGCAGAACTTTTAAACTCTACAATAAGGAAACGGTGCAGATTGTTAAGTTTCTAAAACGAGCAGATTTAGTAAATTAGTACCGTATACAAGCGCAAAACAGGCAAACCSCAAACTAGTTCCATCAGAGACAACCCTCATTTCCCCCCCAAAAGAAAATAAACAATTCCAATAGAAACAACATRAAGGCTTCATCTTTACTAAACCGAAAAACAAAACCACATTTTACATCATTAGTACAAAACCAATAAGAATCCCTTTATAAATGATTTCAACAAAAACTAACACAACCCATAATCATAAAATCCACCTCCTCCCCGGGACCAAAAGATCAAAACAGAAAAAGAAACAGCAGCCCACATTAACAATCAGAAAAGAAACATAAAAACCTCATTTATCTAATCACTCAACCAAAAACTAAAAGCAGAACTAACCAAAAATAGTCCAATCCCAGCTACCACAAACTAGAAAGCTTCAAACTTAAACGACAAAGGAACACACAACACAAGAAACAGAGTCAAGAAAAAATAAGTGTATACCTAAAAAATAATACTTGAAGGCTCCAAGGAATTATAGAGAGAATGAAGAAGAAGAAATCATGTAGACAGAAACATATGAAGAGTTAAAAGGGGGCGGCTCTCTTCCCCCCCCTCTCTCTCTCTCTCTCTCTCTCTCTCTGTGTCCCTGCCGTCAACCTATTGAGTTTCCAAGCAACTTGGGCTGTGGCGACTGTGATGGACTTCGATTTTTCTTTTTCCTTTTTCTTTTTAACCTAAACATGAACTTTTTAGACCATTATCTGATGTTTCTATGGGCCACGTGTTCGTGCCTTCACGGTTTAAATCTGACAACCAGAAAGATTTAATCACACTCTAGATTTTTCCTTTTTCGATCTTTTGTTCCTGAGTCAGTTTGCTAAATTTAAGGATTTGACTTTTGGTAGGGTGAAATTATATGGTGCGGTATCTGCATTGACTTGGTCGTGAGGTGAGGTGCTAGAAATTGAAATATCATAGGAATTATGTGGGTCATTTATAGGTCCAATCTCACCGATATTATTTTTGAGTTACATTGCAATGTTAGATTCTTATTGAAAAAACACCTAATTCAAAGTATGTTTAACGTAATATTATAAATAGAGGTTAAATATATAATATTATTTTAATTTAATCATTCGTTTATCAATTATCTYAAAATACCGATTTAACAATAGTACTAATAATAGTTCAAGTGGTTAATGAACAATTAGAAGAGATTTTAAATTCGTATTTTTTATAATAGAATATCTCGGTTGGTGTATTCCATATCAAATTAGTAATAAAGTAATTTCCATTTTAAAAAAGAAAATTAATTTATCCCTATTGACACTAGATTTTAGTCGTCCAAATGGCTAGAAAAACAGTTAAGCAGCTGATGCCTCGTAGATACTTCAACCTCAAGTTCTCACAGTCGATCACAGAGATAATAGACAATAAAAGAGATAATGGGTTCCTTASCAGAGCACTTGTTGGTCAGTTAAGGTAGAAAGAAGAACTACATATGCTCTGCTAGGTAGAAAGAAGAACTACATATCTTTATCCGTGTTGCAGCAACCACAATGATTAAAAATGCATGAGGCAATGATAATGCCACATTCTTCTTCGAGCTTCGAGAGGTCAGCCGATCATGCAATTAGTCAAAAAGAGAAAATGATAGTATCTCATCAGTAGAGAGCTCAAATGATTGGTTGAGCAATTGCCGGTGAGTTTAAATTTCATATCATGTTTCCTATTTTCCTACAAGAGATTAGTTTAGTCAATCGATCAAACAAAATAATGTAARTTATGTTGGCATCAAAATTCAACCAACCACATGTCTGAGTTAGTACAACTATCACTTCATTGGCTAAATCAGGTCACCATTTGCTAAGATTGCTTACAAGACTAGGAKTAACTTTGATCGAGGCAACCCCATGATCTCACTCACAAAACTCCATGATCTCTATTGCATAACTCATGATATTTGAGGAGCATCATCTTACGTCAAGAAATAACTATTTAGTTTATGGAGTCAGTGATTGAATATTCTAGAAGACTCGATGCATATAWATAAAGAAGAATGAGACAAAGAGAAGTGTCTTCAAATCCATATCACAATCTGTAATCTATATACTCTTGTTTCTTGCTCAAAAATTTATCTATAACTTTCTTTATAGCTTTATTACCCTGCCAAAATTGAGGATATTACTCTCGTAGTTTGATACTTGAATTGTCGATCAATATAAATTCTTCCTATTTTCTATCAAACAATTGCTTCACATTTTAGTTGGAGGCTTTTCAYAGTACTTGAAGAACCTATCTTTATTTTTTWWAAAAAAAAAACTTACAAATTCGGTGACAACTAGCTTCGTATGCAGAATTACAACTTGATGTAAACTCAATAAAGTCAAGTTATCCGACATCATCTTTAACTTGCTCGTTAGCTAGACGACCAATAGCATCCTCAACTAATCTAGTGATTMTTGAGCTGACAACGCCCTCAGCTTATTCGTCGACAGAGCAAATGGTTGAAGCAACAATCTCAAAACAACAAGAGTAGAATTATATTGAGTTTAGAAGTTGTAYGTTTGAATTGTAATTTCTTGTTCTTATGCGTCGAAGAGATATGAATATAAATAGATTAAGAATTTATTGTCTGATAAGAAATATTTTTAAATCAATTAAATTATTACATGTAATCCTAATTAATACATCATCCTATTCATAATAATGTTATGATTATGTAAGCTTAATAAGCTATTTTGTAATCTCTTTTGGGCCTTCCCCAACAGAAATGGTCGAACAGCTAATAGAGAAGATTCTCATTTTTCAACTGAAATATATCATCCATGATGCATAACCTTTTCCATTTTCTTTTTTTTTAAATAATAGTAAAATAATGAGATYGAAATAGCTCACTTTTTGTACAAATTTGAATAACTCACGATTCAAAAGAGAATTTGACTCAAGTTGTCTACTACTAATGTTTGATTCTTTGTAATAAAATTAAAAATTCAATTTTAAATGAATGAGAAGAAATGAATAAAATATTAAACGATGATGTCATATTTTTTGTAACAAAAATTTTATATAAATTCAAAAATATTAATTCAATATAAAACTTAAAAAAATATTAAGGGCGATTATGGCTTCATAAGATGCTTACTGACATGTTTTAGAAGATAGAATGGGGGAAGGGGGAGGCACCACGTAGATTTCATGCCGACCGTAGAAGAACCAGACAACACCATGTAGGAGTTATGTAGATTAAGGAGACACCTGGTGGTGATGTTGGCGGATACTGTCCAATCAGACGTTGACTGGAGAAAAGCACTCTGCAAGGGTTGCACATTGGTGAGGTTATTTATTTTTATTTACGAGTTTTGACCGCGTGAAAATTGCTCAAGTATTCCTTGGTCCGCAAGAATGATTTAACMCAGCTGTCAGTCTAACAATTACTTTCCTTTAATAAAAAACAATTTCTTTTTGTTAGTCATAAATGGTTGTATACATTGAAAAGAAATTTAAACGTTTCATTATACGTAAGGGCGTTACAATTACAATTAGATATGTAATTAATAAATATAGAAGCTCAATAATGTAAAGAAAAAAAACCTATCATCGAATGAAAACACATTATAAAGATTTACATTAATCTTGGTGAGGAAAGACTCGATTGACAGTGTTGATCGATAATGTTGGCAAATAAAGTTGTACCTAAACTTGATCTGTGATAGTTAAAACAAAGGTTTAAGTTTAACATTTGATTATAATGCTATATTAAAAGATGTTTGGATYATATATTTCTCCAATTAAGAATCAAAATCATTCTCGCTTCTTATCTGGATTGGTAAATAAGCTTCTTCCGCTATTTTAATAACAATATTGTTTTGATATACTGGGAGTAGTACTACCTTTTTTCACTTGAGGTAAAATCATTTTAATTTTTTTTTCCTTATTGATTATATAACTTATTTCAGACACTTTTTTTTACTTTCTTTTTTCTTTATATTTTTAACTTTGAAAATTATTTTTTTCTGAAAAGTATTTCTTTAAACATTCACTTTAAAAGAAACTTTTTTTTTGCCTTTTAAGACCTTTATATCAAATTTCTTTTAAATTTAAAAAAAGCAATTACAGAATCTCTATCATATTAGAACAGGCCTTCATTTCTTCTGTAGATGGGCTCCCATATCCCAGGGTCTAGTCAATTAAACTTGATTCAAACAAACTGGACTCTGCACTAATTTGTGGGCTTAACTAGGGAGAAGCTCAAATTGGACTGTGGACATGTTCAAGCTCAGCCCAAAATGAACTGCCCCTGCTATTCGGACTTGATTTTAGCTAGCATATGAGCTGGATCTTTGGGATTAGGGACGAACATTCGATTAAGGGCCACACATAGTTGGTAGCACTAGCAGGACCTCGCCCAAAGTTTGATAATACTTCCTCCGTTTTTCTTACTAATCATTAATAAAATAAATACACATATTAAGAAGATAATAAATCAATTTAAAATTATTATTAAGATGATAATTTTACCCTTATATTGAAAAAAAGAATTAATTATATGAGAGAGAAAATATATTTAACTTCTAGTTATGGTTTAAAAATTAAATAARGATAAATATGAAAATATGTTTGATGGTATTTTGATAAGTAAGATGTGACGTACTTTAAAAAAAAAAAATCCTATTATAACATACTTTAAAAAATGGACGGAGTATAAGATTAATTATGTAGGTCTGAATATGAATGTTGCATTTAGTTAGAGCGTCCGATAATCAATTTAACAAAAACTTTCAATACATCCAATTCTACATTATGGGAAACTTCAAACGACTTAATTCTTGAAGTTAAGTGAAAGATATCATTATCTATTATATGAACAAAATTGAATTGAATAATGATTGAATCCAAGTTAATATGTGCACTTAATGAATTTATTCATGATCTTAGTTGATGGTTTTTTACATGTAATTTGGGGTTAAATGCAGCTTAATTAACCACTGCCATGATTTAGAACCATCAATTATCATAATTTTTCTAACCAAGAGGACCCAAAGGATCCTTCAATCGTGCATGAGAAGCTGAAAATCATTATAGGGGCCAAGCTATTCTCCTCCCTATTTCCCCCATTAATCATCACTAGGACTATTCCTTGGCGAAGATTGATCGGCAAGAGTTTTGGGATTGATTTGGTTSGGGACCATGTATGAAGATAGACTCTGCCTAACTGCTAAATGTTTATTAGCACAATCTATATTAGGTACTAGGAGAACGAGTTATTATATTATAAAAGACGATATGAATAGAATTTATGACTTATTGATTTGAAAAAATGTGTACTAGAGATGAAATACGGAAAGAGTTTTTATTTCAAGAGAACAAATCATTATTTAAAAATACACAAATCGAAGAATTTTAATGAAATAAGAGATCGACAAAATCTTATCCATAAAAAGAAAAAAGAAAACTTCAAAGAACAATACTAGAAAAAAGAAAAGAAGTTGAAAAAGTTGGCATTCATCTTTATTAAGAAGGCGTGAGAATGAGCTGTGAGAAAAGGATTTGCCTTTTTGTTTCAATAGAATACCATCATCAAACATCATAATGTCACTCAAAACACAACATGGCCTTTCTCAGCTTTCCCACAAAGCCAGGGAATAAAGAGAGGTCTCTACTCCAACAACCCCTTTTTTCATCATTGCCTCTTATAGCTTCATCTATAAATACCAATTCCTTTAATTGCCACTACTAGTTTGCATGTGAATTATTTATTATTTTTGCATTTATTACTATTATTTTTCCCTTTCCTTTTTCATTATATATGAAGTTTCAATAAAGGACCACCTCTAATTATCTTCATACAAGTTAAAGATCGATGAAGAGGTTCGTTTTCTTTTTTTTAAAATTTATTGTACGTATATTATATAAGATGATATCGTCTTTTTTTAATATACAATAATTAATTTATTTTTTAATTTGTAAAAAGACTTTATATTTGTTCGTTATATAAAGCGATGTGATATTATTAGTAACGTGTGTGACAAACAAATATATATGAAAGTCTTTTTTCATCCATAATTTATTAAAAGTAATTAGATAGACCTGCATTTCATAGAGCATAGGGAGTTAAGACTTTATTGAAGAAAAGAAGATTTGAGGATTTCACTCGTATATGAGACATAGAGAGACAGAGAGACTTACCTATTGAAAAGTTTCCCTTTATGCTTTTGAGCCATGTGGAATGGAATGTGCTGCAAAAAGGTGTGATAAATTCTTTTGCTTTACTAGAAGGAAGGAAAATAAATAATTCAAAATAAGAGAAAAGAAAGTTTCAAATTATATGGCAGAGATTATTTTCTATTAGAAAACCCTCAAACTAAGATGAATCAGGTTTATATCTTTTTTTTTTTTGAGAAAAAGGAATTTATCGATTTGAATGTTATTAATCAATCCATTCACGATCCAAACAAATTAGAATAGGGAGAAAAGAACACTAGTTTTCCTTCATATGTTTGGATGGATTTGCACATTAGGTGTCTCATTTAGTTCTCTCTACATCAAACTTCGAATCTTATGATACACATCTTCTACTACACGARTCAAAGCATCATTTATGTACATTACRYGTCACTCTTTGATTGGTKTAATAGAGAATGTGTAACATAGAGCGTATTAGATGGTTTCTAACTTATTTGTACATTCTCTAGTATCATCTATACTATATAGCTTCRAATTTGTAGTAYATTTATTTTCCTACTACACCGATCARATTCTGTAACGTACATATTTTTAACTCCTAAAATAAAAAAGGAGAGATGTTGAAAGTATGTATCAAGGAATGTAGTAAAAAAGTATACTAGATGATCTTGGTCCTACTCCTATTATATCAATCATAACATGACATGTCTATATACCTCCAACATTTTTTTCTCTAATTTCGTTAGCTCTCTCAATAATACAATAACACGTGTCGTATTATTATTCGTATACTAGATAAGATAGTAGAAGTTATATTAAACTTCCAAAGCTCTATTTGAGTTATATATTACTTCTCAAGTTGTTTGCCATCCAAAACTGCTCTAGAACGTGGCCTTGTGCTCTTTGTTATTTTTAATTTATTTTCTTCACAACACTCATAACGTGTTTACTTTCTCATTTTGAAAAATGCATTTTGAAAAATAAGAAAAAAGTTGTATACAAAATTAAAAACAAGAAAATTTTATTTTGAGTGTTTTCAATTAAAAGAAGTGCAAAAATTTAAAATGGAGACAACAAGAAAATTTATTCACAATTGTGAAAAAAATAAAATCAATGAAAATATAAATACATGAAATAAAGAAAAAATAAAGAACCATAAAAATAAAGATTTAAAAAATTAAGTATTTAAAAATAATAAATAAAAATAAACCGGTCAATCTAAATCGGGTCATATGGATCATCCCGTGTCATCTTGGCTTGGCTTGGCGCTATCTCAAATTCGTCGAAATTYTTAAAAAAATTTAAATTATGAAATTACATTTAGGTAAAATATAAATATTGCTAATATTTAACCTGAGAAATTTGAAAAAAAAATCTGCAACTCAATTTTTAAATAAAAAATGTATTGTTTTTAGAAAGAATCTGGAATCAAGAAAATTTGATTTAAGAAATAATCAAATTGTCTTTTATACATATGTATTTTATATTTCAATTAATAAAATTTATTGCATAAACTATCATCTCAAAAATAGTTTTTCAAAATGTRAAAARGAACRTATTTTTAAAAAATACAAAATATTCAAAAATTAAAAACTCAAAATGAATTCAAAACTAAAAACTCAAAACATTAAAGAAAACGCACTCGAATTTTCATGCAAATTATCCCAACTTTTGAAAAACAGTTAATCCAACGATGGTTTCTAATTGTTTATTTTTCAATAATAGACATTAATAATTATACTTATAATTAATTTTATTGCATCTAATTATTTTTCGTTTCTATATTATAATAATAATAATCTCTTAAATCACTCTAATAAAASAAAATCTTTAGTTTCCGATTTCAATTTTCCCCTTTCATCTCATCAACATGAAAAAATATGTGTTCGTATTATTCAGTTGGTCTTAATATAAATATATGCATAAATTTAAAATAAATATAAAACTATTAATATGGGAGGTTAACAAAAGACCATTACATGATTTGACAGTTATTTTCAACATTTGATAATTTAAAATAAAATTGTCAAACAAATGACGGTATCACATTCTTTTTCTAATTTTTTTATAATTCTAATTACTCGTTTTCTTTAAATTTAAGACCAGTGGATTTTTAACTTTTAATTTTATAAAATTTAAACTTAAAAAAGAATTCTATAATCACTTTCAGCAATGATTGCCTTAAATTGCCCCGAAGACGCTTTGGTTAGGGCACGTGAACTACGAACGAAAGTTTTATCGTGCAATTATTTTTTCATACTCAATTTCAACAACGTTTTATTTTACTATAATGTCCCTAGGAGACAAAAAAATTTCAATATGTACAAAATCCATGTAGTGACTTGCTCTTCTAGAATGTCTAGTACGTCATATGTGTTATTCAAGCTTCTAATTCAAAAACTTACGAAAATCAAATTCTCATAACATTTATCGATATTTCCTTTCGTTAAGGTCTATTTGAGATTGCTTTCATTAATTCAAAAGGGAAAATAATTTTAAAGAAAGGTACAAAATAAGATATYCAAAAAATAATAATAATAAAAATAAGGGTGGCAGTCAAGAAAAAGAAAAAAACAAAGGTGAGAGATTTTATGACAAGTCAAATATTATTATAATTATAAAAATATTTTTTTGATCTAATTTAAATTATAAAAATATCATCATAACTTAGTTATTAGAATAAAATTACTTTTATAGATATATTATTAAACGCTAATTAATTCTTACGAATTGCCTCTTAAAGGATATTACCTTTACTCGCAACACTGAGAATGTTTTTATAGATATTAATTTTAATTTGAGCCTTAATTTCACTTGATTTTCAAAATATTGCTTATTAATTTTGGAGTTGGTTATTGATTGATTAAAAAAGCACATATAAAAAATAATTCACATAAAAGTTATATTGGCATATTTAAATGAAATATTTCAATGGATTGACGTAATTTTTCTTTATATTCAAATAATTAGAAATAAAACTTTAAAAATTCAAATACGGACGGATCAGTTCAATGGACTGTGAATTCTATGGTGACACTGCCTCCGCGGCCTTCTTTGAGGACCAAAACGAATGAGATAGGTGACAATGTCCATTTGCAGATGACCTCTTCGTGACTTTCTCGTCTCCTTGCTTGACTTTGTGCCTTTCTGATGTTTACTCCTATACAAAATACCTTGCCAAACTCAATTTTCACACATTATTATATTAAAAACTTATATAATATAACTTAGCAGCTTGAAATAGTTAGTATGTGCGAAACAATTAGATCAAAGTGAGGTTTCGCATTCAATCCTACTTATAGTGTCATCTTGAGAAAAACTCTATTTTTGGTAAGTGAACTGTTAGGCCAAAATAAAATATCGAATCAGATATTATTAATGCAATATGAACTAAATTCGAATTAGTCTCACTAATCGATAAAAAAAAAAAATTTACGTTCAAAAAAGTACAAGTTATTTTCGAGGAGTCTAATTATTTTTTATAATTTTTGGTTTGGGATGAAATTTTGTTTCCGATGGAAAGTAGCTATTATGAACATTTCAATTTTTCAAGGACTTGTCCCCTTTGAATGGATTGAAGTTATTTAAATAATTTTCCAACTATTATCCAAGGAACAAATAACAAAAGAGAATGACTTATTTAATTTCAACTAAATTCTCCTACTTAAACACGTGTCTTTTAAATAGTTAAAAATGATGAGAACGAGAAAGATGAAGGGAAGCTAGTGAGCAAATAATTGCTTTTATCAAAATTCTCCTCCATGCTCATATCATAATTATCAGTAACCCTCATTTGATTCTCTATAATTTACATTCCATTCTCATTCCTAAAAATAAATTAATATTCTTTAATCAATATTTCGAGTTCGAGTCTTATGAATAGAAAAAATATCGTTAAAGGATCTTCAAATATTCTAATACAATTTTTTTTTTCCTACGACACCAATTGAATATAACGGAAAAGTATATAATAAGATCTCYAATTTAGTACTAATARAAATTTACTCCTTTATGAATTTCACTCAACTCAAACTCAAAATTGTCAGATTTTCCCCTAGTGACTAAAGGAAAAGGTAAAGAAAGGGGTGAACTAGAGATTAGGCAGGGTTGTTGGGGGGACGGGGGGTGTTGGTGGGGTAGCAAGGTCCTTAATCTTGATTTTAACCAACTATTTTTGGTCAAAGCTACAGAGGTGCAATTGTTGAACAACTTCAAATACAATGCTCTCATTTCATTTTCGTAAGTCAATAGGCAAAAAACATAGAGAGCTCTGTTTGGCAATTAGTTAATGAATGTTGAAACTGTCCAATCTCCTTTGTCTTTCCTTATATTCTCTGCCGTATAATTTACACTGTATTTCTTTATTTTATACTTCTCGAAGAAGATAATGGTCTTTGAACTAATCATGTAAAGTCATTGGTTTGGTGCGTTTGATGGGAATACTTGGTCAACTAACATAAATAATTTAAGTTTTAACTTTTTCTAATACATGGTTTACTTCAAAGTATAAAATAGAATCATTTACGCTGTGCCTATTATATTCATCTGAGGATCATCGTAAAGAATATAAATCAAGAATATGCATTGTACATATTGTTACTCTTTCAAAAATCTTTTTTTTTTCTAATTGATATTATATAAAGTATGACGAAATATGTATTAAAAGATTTTTAATAAAACACGATTGTTGCCATGCTCTCAATTGTTCGAAATAAGCTGTTTTTTTATTCTTTTTATATTATAAATGATTTGAGTGGTTGTTCGTTATTTTTTCACTTCAAATAGTTTTAAAAATTGGAAAAAATATTTTGAAAAAATCACCTTGAAACTGTTACAAATAACTCTAACTTATTGATGTTTTGAAAATAAAAGCCATCTTTTTCAAAAAGCACTTCATTCAGCGGGTTTAGACAAAAGTTCCATAATCGAAGACGACACTACMAGGAAGAATTTTAATTGATTAATTATTCTCATTTATTGCGCTTTAAGTGAAATATTAATCGTTGCGTGCTTATTTCATATGCATGATTTATGAATTATTATGTGTCATAACCGCTCATGCATGAAAAAATACGATGATCATACTTGACGTGCAATGACGCATAATCTTTCGATACTTACTCTATTCATTATAATTTATAATCGCRTAATATAAAAATRTATTTTTCATGTCATACTTATTATGGGTTAAATAAATTCATTATCATCGTCATTAAACTTTTAAAATTTAATAACAGTTTAAATAAATATATTATTTAAGAATTAATTTAAACTTACAAAACTTAGAAATTGAACCGAAAGAAAGAGTAACGCTCGGAAGAAATTTTCAGCTTGATTTGACTTTGACCAAATGCTTCATCTTAATTTTCTTGATCAAAAGAATTAAAAGAAAATATAGAATTTGATAAATGAAAAGTCAAAAAACATATTAATGCTTAACACTTACTTAAACATTTATTCTTTATTAATTATTATATAATATTTCTCATAACACCCAAATAAATAACCTTTTTTTCAAAAATAATCTTTTCCTCAACCGACCCCCGCGTTTTCTCTCTCTAGTTTCAACTTTCTCAACTCTCAACAACCTGCACTTCCGTTCCATGATCTCCTCCTCCTCGTCCTCCTCCACCGTCAAKTAACGGCGGAGCAAACCAAAAGCTATAGCTGTCTGACTTGGACTCAAGATACTTAGTCTAACTGAGAGTACCACCATGGGCAACTGTAACGCCTGCATAAGGCCTGAAAACGAGTCTTCAACCATATCATCCAACCATCATCATCACCACCAAAACCAGAAAAGTCCCAGGCCCAAGAAAACCCGAGAGCGAAGGCCGAATCCTTATGCAGAATCTCCGGCACCAATTCGGGTCCTCAAAGATTTCATCCCCAGAACTCGAATTTCTGATAAGTATATTCTGGGCAGAGAGCTGGGCCGTGGAGAATTTGGGATAACATATCTCTGCACTGACCGGGAAACCCGTGAAGCACTAGCTTGTAAATCGATATCGAAGAAGAAATTGAGGACTGCGGTTGATATAGAAGATGTGAGGCGCGAGGTGGCGATTATGTCTAGTTTACCTGAGCATCCGAACATTGTGAAGCTGAAGGCTACTTATGAGGATAATGAAGCGGTGCATTTAGTGATGGAATTGTGTGAAGGAGGGGAATTGTTTGATAGGATAGTCGCTAGAGGGCATTATAGTGAGAGAGCTGCAGCTGGGGTGGCCAAAACTGTAGCTGAAGTCGTCAGGATGTGCCATGCTAATGGAGTTATGCATAGGGACTTGAAGCCTGAGAATTTTTTGTTCGCAAATAAGAAGGAGAATTCGGTGCTTAAAGCCATTGATTTTGGATTGTCTGTGTTTTTCAAGCCAGGTATTTTTAATTCTTCTTTTGAGGTTTAAAGAAATTTCTCTTTTCCCTTTTTTTTTTTTTTTTTTGGGGCGAGGCTGCCAGGGGTTCGGGAGCTGCAGAGAATCTGGTCTAGTTCATTACCACTGCTATCGTTCAACCCTTTCTTCTTCTCATTTTTCTTTTTCTTTGTGGGGTGGGGGATGTTGATTTGGCTTTTGTGTGCTCTAAAGTTCAAATCTTGCTGTCTTGGTAATAGTTTTTCTTAAAGATTCTTGTTTGATCTTATGATTTCTGTAGGCTAGATTTATCTTCTGGTTGTTCTGCTAATTTGTGGAATGATCTTTTTTTTTCTTAGCATAATCAAGGGAAAGTTTACAAAATTAAAAACTTTGTACTTTATKTCTGATTTTTGTTTTGGTGGCTTCTCATTTTGATTTTTTGGTAAATTGTAAAGTTTTAAAGTTTACTTGATTTTCCTACTTAATCGTTTGGCGCTCTTTGTTTATGCTTTTGGTACCAAATCTCCAATTAGGTCTTAGAAAATGTCCGAGGTTGGAGTTGTAGTCGAAGTGTTATACACAGTTTTCATGGMGTTTATTTCCTTCCTTGAATTGCCGAATCTGGTGCCTGAAAATGGCACAAGAATAATAATTTTCAAATCTCAAGTAAAGTGGCAAATTCTTTCCCAGATATTCTGTGGCTTTAAAAGTAACTTACAGGTTTTATTAAATAATTCAATTCACTTCCAACGGAATATAGGTCAGAGGTTCTCTGAGATTGTTGGGAGTCCGTACTATATGGCTCCAGAGGTTCTGAAGCGGAACTATGGACCTGAGGTTGATATCTGGAGTGCTGGTGTGATCCTTTACATTTTGCTATGTGGGGTTCCTCCATTTTGGGCAGGTACTTTTGGTTTCAACCATATTAACCCATTTTGGGAGATTGACTGCAGGACTGAATCTCTTTTACCTTGCTACTTTAGAAACGGAACAGGGCGTTGCTCTGGCAATTTTGCGAGGAGTTATTGATTTTAAGAGGGAACCATGGCCTCAAATATCAGAAAGTGCTAAGAGCCTTGTAAAGCAGATGTTAGATCCAGATCCCAAAAGGCGTTTGACGGCCCAGCAGGTGCTTGGTAAGCCTATCATTACCTTGTAGTAATCAAGTTTTAGTTTGTCTTACTAATCATGAAAATGATACCATGACAAGGAGAAATATACTCGAAAGGAAGTATTCCATGACTTTATCTGATTATTACTTCTTGGTGAGCAAAGGTGCCAAGAACATTTAGTAGGTCAGAAGACAATATTGCTTCTAACATGAGCAAATATGAGAGAAGGAAGAAAAGTAAAGGCTAGTTATTGAAATATAGAAATACCAATATGAATTGTTTGAAAATTTAGGGCAAGGACAAACTTCTCTTATTTGGTTGTCATGTCAGGATGAGATGGTGGGACTAACAAAAACTGCTTTCTGATTCTTTATTGTTCCTCCTATATGGCTGCTGAGAAACTCTTGCTTTACTAAAGCTTGTAATATCCCAATCTGGATGGTTCAAGTAGGACATAATATCCATTCAAATCCCTGGATACTTGCTGTGCCTTCAAAGAACATTTCCTTGGAATAGGTTTGCTCTTTGTTTAGCAGAATCATGTATTTAAACTCAATTTATCCTCTGCCTGACACATTCTGAATACTCTGCAATTCTGTTCCAATGTATTTTAAAAGGTCCATAAGTTAGGTCTCACAGGAGGATATAGATGCACTGAAATATGGCATTATGGACCCAAAGAAACTTTTGCAAAGTAAGAGTTGGGCGAGATGATATTTAAGGACATCGATTTGTTAGTCAGAGTAATTATCATACTGCTTATATGCTAAACAAACTACTCAAATGCCTGGTTCCTAGAATAAAACATGAGAGGAGGCGAGATCCTTATCTGAGGAACCCTTGATAGACGGGCCGGGTTTTCTTGCTTGAATAGGTTAAAGCAAAAGTGAGTTCATTAAGTTTGTATTAATTCTGCACAATTTTGTTGAACATTATTTAATGATCTCTAATTTTGATGCTGAAACAAATTGGGGGAAGTAGCTTCGTGAACTCGATCTTATCTTTTTTATCAACAGATGCATCATTAACCTTATTTTAACTTTTTTCCTGTTTTTACACTGATATACACTGTTTAACTACCTTTTCTTTTGCGGAACTCTATTCTTGTTTCCTCAGAATGTGTTGAATTTATTACTATTGATTGCTTGGAAGACATAAAAGGTTAATGTATCATAGAAGATTCAATTAATGAATCTGGATTAGTATTGTTAGTTTTTTCTATACATGCTATATTATTGTTTAGTTGTTGAACTGAAGCTACTGACTGTTTTGAAATGTTTTCCTACTATGCCACTGAATAGTTGAAATAAACTTATTCGTTAAACCTATATTGTTTTTCAGACCACCCCTGGATTCAAAATGCCAAAAAGGCTCCAAATGTTCCCTTGGGTGATATCGTGAGATCAAGGCTCAAGCAATTCTCCGTTATGAATAAATTCAAGAAGAAAGCACTACGTGTAAGCTTCATATCTTTCTGTTTCTTTCTTTCTTTCCTCTCTCTCCCTATAATTTTTTTTTCTTTTCTGCCTAATTATTTTATAGTCTGCTACAAGATATTGGCGATTTATACATTTCTCTGCAACAAAATTGTAAGACTGAAAAGTAAAATGCTTATTCTCTCAAAGTCATGCTTAGTACATAGATGGTGATGGTGAAATGTATGTGATTGAATAGCAAGAATAGTTACCTGACCAAATAAAATTGTGTAATATTCTCAATTTTCAGGTCTTTTGTATTGTCTGAGCATTGATTTTTCTGATGAAATGTCCATAACACATCTGCTTGCTTCGCTATCAAATTCTGTAGGTAATAGCAGAGCACTTGTCTGTTGAAGAGGTAGAGGTGATAAGAGATATGTTCACATTGATGGACATTGACAATGACGGGAGAGTGACATATGATGAATTGAGGGCTGGTCTACGTAAAGTTGGTTCCCAATTAGCGGAACCAGAGATAAAGTTGCTGATGGAAGTGGTAAAACTTCTTTTCTTAAAACTTGGAGGTTTCTTATTCTGCTTGTTTGTGATATCACATTTTGGATTGTTAATGATACCTTTGATGAAAGTTTAACTTTTATGTCTTCTTTCTTGTGTTAATACAGTGCACTTGGACAGCTTATGTATCCAGTTACTTTAAATCTATTTATAATAGCTCATGTGCCATTTTTGAATCATTAAGTTTCCTATACTTGACAACCAGCTTTCTTGGACTTACTGACATGTGGCCTCTAGGTTGAAATACTATTCAGCTTGCTTCGCCTCTCATTTTGCCTTCACCTGCTTTTCAAAAGTTTCATTTGGACCTTTCAGATAATAAAATTTTAATACTCTTAAATTCAACAAAATTATCAAGAAGGTCTCGTCATTCACTAGTCTGTCGTCCCTGCAAACACTAAATTCACTTTAGAGGAGTGCGACTCACACATTGGATTTCTGTTGCTTCTTAATTGCTTCCATTATGAAATACAAATTTGTTCAGGGTTCTGGGTCATCTGTTAAAATTAATGGGAACTAAACTATGTATGAGCTAGAATAAGTATCCTGTTCTCTCTGTCTCTCAACACACATACTCATTTATCCATCCATCATTTTACTCCTTAGTCAACAAATGTATACGAGAAACCCATAACGTTCCTAAATCAAATAGTTTGTTATTCTGTAGGTATGGATTAAATTTTCGATGGTCTTATACGAATAAAGGAGATAAAGAAACTAAACAATAAGATGGGAATAGCAGTCTTTCTATTTACACCTTCCTCTGTTCTTCTGTGCATTTATGTCATACATGCCCCAGGAGGAACCAAACAGCTGACTAAAGGGTTTCTTCTGGACACTGTTTCCAATCTAATGATCCCTAGTGCGATTCACATGAATAAAAATGTCAATAGAACACTTGCGAGCACACCAGTACTAGTTGAACTATGTGACAGAGTAATTGAAAATATTGCATCTTGCTGCCAGAAGAAAGTCAYTCATTACTGCTGGTTTTGGCCTTCATCCTATGTCTTTGAGTTCTCCAACTGTGAYGCAAATGTTATTGAACTCATTTCATGAAGATCAGTTTAATGCACAATTTAAGAATTCTTATATTTTTGGGTCTCTGCAGAACTTTAGGAATACAACTGAATATTCTTAGATATTTCAGTTTAATAAAAAGTCATCTATTTGTGGATCTTTCAAAAATTATTTCATTGTCGGCTTGATCTGTATTCTTTGCTTGTGAATCTCATTAGGCTGATGTTGATGGAAATGGATTCCTGGACTATGGAGAGTTTGTAGCAGTWACAATCCACTTACAAAGAATAGAAAATGATGAGCACCTTCGGAGAGCATTCGTGTTCTTTGACAAAGATGGAAGTGGGTATATTGAGCTTGATGAGCTAAGAGAAGCTTTAGCAGATGAATCAGGCAAGACTGAGGAAGATGTACTCAAAGAGATTATGCGAGAGGTTGATACTGATAAGGTACGACAGCTTTATTCACCTCTTTCTTCTCCAAAACTAGCAAACGTGAAATACTGGAATTGATTAAAAGCTTACAGCAACATGGATGATAAAATTTTTAGCTTTTCTTATACTTTACAGATGAACTCATCTCCCACTATTACTCCCTGCCCCCCGCCCTTCTCTCTCTCTCAATCACTATACTCATTGTGAATGCRTACTTTCAGGACGGTCAAATTAGTTTCGATGAGTTTGTGGCAATGATGAAAACTGGAACTGACTGGAGAAAGGCATCTCGGCAATATTCAAGAGAAAGGTTCAAGAGTTTGAGCCTTAATCTAATGAAGGATGGATCTTTGCAGCTTCAGGATGGATTTACCGGTAAAACTGTAATAGTTTGATTCGAAGGACTCCATCCAACGTTGTTTCTCTGTCGCAAACAAAGAAAATTCTGTTATGGAAACTCAAATCCTGGAATTCTTTTAGCTTGTGGATAACCTAAAGGATGCATTTCCAGAAACAGTTTTCAAACCGCGAAATTCTTGGGTTTTTGACAAATGGAAGTTGTTGGCTTTGGTAGTTGCAGGTTGATGTGTTTTGGTCAACATTTTGTGTATTCTGTAGGTATATGAGTTGGTTCTTGATTTTCTTTTCTAATCCAAAATTTACTTGTAAATTGTTGTGTTATTTTGCTTCACTGCAGTTGTTCTTCATAAGACTGCACAAACATAGTTTAGATTTGTTTGCTGGATATGTGAATTCTTCAGATAATTCTTTTATTTGTTAAGGTTCTTTTCTGATAAAATTCTACAGCTTAAAGATTTTGTACTTCAATTTTTCATACCCGCTAATTGGGTAAAGAGGCGATATATAGTATCATAACAGGGATGCTGCATAAAATGATATTTTGAACCAGGAACACTTCCATGATTTAGTGAAGCTGACGTTCARACTGAGTCAGTCAGGCTCTATTTGGACAGGAAGATAAATTGTAGAATAAAAGTTTGAATTTGATAAAATTTAGAAGTACTCAATAGGGTAAAAGATGAAATTTTTTTCTATTATTATTAGATACGAGTGAGAAACTTTTAAGGTTGGAATTCATTTGAATTGGAAAAAAAAAAAAAAATATTTGGATTAGAATCAAAACTTTCWCGAAACAAAAATATCATTTGCGGATTAATGATTTCGTCAATTATTTGTTAATTTGTCAACATCGATAATTTAAATAAAAAGTACAGTAAATCTATAACCTATTTGAGATGCTAATAAATAGTCGATAATTCAAAAAATAAATAGTCGATAATTCAAATATTATGACACTTTTTTATAATAAACTTGTTTAACTTTTGCTTTCACGTTCTTTCTTTAATTTATTCTTAGTCTTTTAAATCCTTTATTCGATGTTATCAATTGAAGTAACTTCTCTTTTGYCGCTTCTTCCTCTTCAACAATACTCTCTATCTCTCTCTCTCTCAAATGTTTTGTTCAACTCTGATATTCTGTGAGAAAGCTGCAAATCATATGCATCAATATAAAGAAATCTCAATCCACTCTATATGTATAAATTTTTTGTCCAAAGATTGAATAATTTATGAAAGAGATAACTTGTATTACAAAAAAATATTGCACAAATGAACAATTTAACAAAAAATTACAAGAGTGGCTCCATTTGGATGGCCATTAAAATTAAAAGTTAAAATAAATCTAAAGAYTAAGATTTATATTTATACTTCTAATTAAAAATTATTTTCAAATTAAAAAATAAATAATATTTTAAATTAAAAGTGGATAACATCAACTAAGAATGTCATCTAAATGATTATTTCCTTCTTTTAAAATTGATACAAAAAAATTTAATACATATTTTTTAATAAGATATTACTAATGTTGATATAAATTTCTCAATTTAGGGTTAATTTATGTCACAAGGTAATAAGTTTGTGGCACAATTTACATTATATATATAAAAGAAAAAATAAGAACAAAAAAGAAATTGTTAATTTCCTCTGTAAAACTGCGCGCACTGATTTTCCCCCGTCTCTACCTTCAACTCGACTCAAATCGAAATGCAAAACCAGAATCATATGGGTCACTGAAGAACTCGTTAAAAGCTAGTAATTGCACAAAAGCTTCAAAAGTTAACTGAAAAAAGCTTATGAAATCTTGGAAGTTGATGATTAAGCAGTCGAGCAAAGAGGGGATGGGAGGCGAGAAGGAAGATTATTCTTGTCATCGTGGTTAATTCAAGATTCTCCTTTTCATTTCACCAGGTTGCTMTTTGGATCTTTTGTATACATGTATGAATATTTTGGAATTTTTGGGTTCATTTATTATACAGTTAATTGCTGAATTCCATATTTTGAACTTTGGATTTAATATTTCCTCTATTGAGCTGCTTGATTTAAATTCTATATCGTAGTTCTTTTATCGATGTTTAGAAGGTTTATTCCTGATATCATGTATATGGCCCATTTTGTCCTTCTCAAATTGAAGGGATTTTTTTTCAGTTCTTTGTAATGCATTTGTGAATCACAGTTCCTTTATTCTTGGAAAATATTTTCAGTTGCAATAAAGTGCATCTGAGTTAGATATTTATTTTATTATACAGCCGACTATTCTGCTACCTYTCCTTCCATGTTTCAGTATTGTTGGAGCTGTTGTGCTTGTATTCACATGTTCATCAYACTATAACGGTTTCTTAAGCTTTGCTCATGAGCTTCTGTTGTCCTAAAAAGTSGGTTTCCATTGTGTTCAGAATGAGGAGTTTCTTACTTGACCTGAGACGGCCTGAAATATGGATACCAATKTGACAAAGAAATGCRAAAGATAGGAGCTTTGCACAAAATAAGTTCAAGAAATAAAGGAAATATCTGCAAAAGAGCTAGAAAACATTTTTGTTTATACTAGAAACCTTTGATACATGATGTAAACGAACACTGCAGGCCAACTGGCCAAGCTTGTTCATTTGCACAGATAACTCAAGAGTTCAAGTAAAATCAAACGGAATTACTGATTCAATGATTATTGGAGCACCTTTTGATTTTGTGAGCTTTGTCACTTTTTTCTCCCAATAGAAATGCTCAAACTTCTACTGCTCAATGTCACTGTATCGTGTCAAATACTTATGCACTAAACAGTTTAGAMAAATGTACCTCTTTTTTGTTTATTTTTGAATGAGATCAGTCTAGTGATACATGTCATCTAGATATAAGGTAGTCCTATTGCGTCTATTACATCTTCATGTATAATTAACCGTATTTTAGATGTTTCCAAAATTTGCAGATCAGACATGGCTAAGAGGAAGTTTTTGGCYACTACAGGCAGTTTTTTGTTGTAACACTGCTGCATTAGAATGCACAAACGTGGGAGAGCAACTGTTGAAGAAGAGCCAGGTCTTTTTCGCTGTGCTGAACTCATCCTTCCTTACCTAGACGCTGTTGGCCTAGCCTCCACTTCATCARCTAGCAAAGCCCTGAATGCAATATCTAAAGCCATTACTTCTAGAAGATCGTCTGATGCCTCCCGAGGCTTTGAAAACTTCCCTATCCCTTTTATCAACCCTGTTGATTCCCAACCCTATGCCTACTTCATCTACACGCCAAACCAAATAATACCCTCTTCGGCATTGAATACGATCCAGCCCTTTGGGTATGATCCAGAGACCCGTCCTGATCTAAGTGTGGGTCAATTAGATCCTTTCCTGTTCAGAGTTGAGGGTGCCAAGGGTTGTGATTGTAGAACGTGTGACTTGGATGTTGAGTGTCTCTGTTTTGACACTGACAGATTCCTGGCTCAAGAGTGTGGGCCAAGTTGCAATTGTAACTTGGAGTGCAGGAATCGGGTGAGTCAGAGACGGATATTGGTGAAATTGAAGATTGTAAAGGATCCGAGGAAAGGCTGGGGCTTGTATGCAGGTGAATTGATTTCAAAAGGGAATTTTGTCTGTGAGTATGCAGGGGAGCTTTTGGTAACTGAGGAAGCAAAACAAAGGCAGCAAAAATATGATGAACTTGCATCAAATGGGCGGTTATCTCCTGCTCTTCTGGTTGTGAAGGAGCATCTTCCATCTAGAATTGTATGTATGAGGATGAACATTGACGCCACTAGGATAGGAAATGTTGCCAGATTCATTAACCATTCTTGTGATGGTGGGAACCTCGACATTGCCTTGGTGCGAAGCTCTGGAGCTTTACTGCCTCGCATATGCTTCTTTGCTGCCAGAGATATAGAAGAAAATGAAGAGCTTAGTTTTAGTTATGGGGATATTAGGCGTAAGCAGAATGGATTACCTTGTTTCTGTGGTAGTTCTTCTTGTTTTGGCATTCTGCCTTCAGAAAATACATGACATATACAGTAGTCAGTAGCCTTTGGCTGCAAAATCTTCTGAACGTGTGGGCTAGGTGGAGTGGTTTGAGGTTATCAATAAAAGAACAGGGAAAGTTTTCAGCCATTTACTATGTTGCATATGATACAGCTCAGTAGAAACCAATAACCAATGCTTCATTTGGCATGGAGGAAGTGGAATGGATGACCGAGAATAATTGATATGGGTCATCTGTTCATTTTAAGTATCAGAAAAATTGCAGGATCGTTGCAGTAGTCTTCTAGTGTCAACCTATCCATTGCAGTGGGAACAGCAGAATGTCTAGCATGGTGCGGGTTTAACTGAGAGGTCAATTGAAGACCTCTTCATATGACTCTAGAAATAGCAGCTTATGCCAGAACCATAGCAGAAGAGAAGATTGAATTTCTGAGGCAAAATGCAACTAAAGGGATTTAAAAGACCAGGAAATGGAAGGACTGCAGAATTTTCCGTAATGGCAGTATAGTGTCCACGTGGGCAGCCTGTATGGAGGCATGGTTGTTTGCACCAGATTTTGTGTGTTAGACTCATTTTTAGTATACTCTTTAAGAGCCTTATACCCTTTCAAGTTTCCTAGGAAGCAGATATAGAAGACATCAGCAATGACAAGTTAGCCTTTTTGTTTGTATTAATATTTTCCATGTAGGCAATCCATTATAAATATTTTGACTTGGTCATGATCTGGGAAGGAGAACTATGATCTCATGTTTTATCCTCTTATAAATTAGTGATTCATTTTCAAATGTAATGAGACATGACTTTCTTCTCTATTGTGTTATGGCCATTCCAGCATGATATACATGTCACTAGGATGACATTGGAGAGGCTGGAAGTTGGAGATTTMTGTCTGRGTTTAGAGATTGGTGAACAGAGAGGAGTTAAAATTATTTTCCATATGGCCCCGCTATGACTAGTCTGGATGGTACAGAACAGAATAAACAAGAGAGTTATCAGGTGGAAGTTCTTTATGGAACTCTAGATTTCATGTTTTTTGTAGATTTAGGAGACTTTAGCTTTACCTTAAAATAGTGTAATATTTATCTCCTAAGGACTTRGGAGGAGCTTTATATAGATTGATGAGATACTCCCATAGCATCCCTTCTGGTGGATGTTGATTTCAAATTTATCAACTTGTAGAAAAGCAAAAACTTGACGCTTTGTGTAACTGGTATAGTCCTCCTATCTATTTTTTCATGGATGGTGGAAGTTTAAACTTGTACTTTGTTGCTGGCTGTTTAAACCTTCGCTAGCTTTATGGTGGTTCTGTCAAATATYTTAGTGAAGTTTCAAATGTTGGTATCTTGTGTTTAGTTGGTTAAACCCATTGAAGTAAGATTTTTTCTCTGTGCACTCGCGTTACTGTGCTCATTCATGAGTTGTATGTAAATGTATATTCAAAAAGCTAAAATAAGTTCAGATATGGGCTCTATATGCAGGAGAGGTGCTCAGTAGTTTCTCTTGTAAGTTTCCTGTCTATCAATATTCCTGCCAGCACATATCTGCAGAACATGGTATGCTTTGGTGCTGCAGGTAAATGGAGAAGCCAAGTCAGCACCTTGTGGGTGGATTCCTGTATATGACAGTGCTGCATGAACTCCATAAGCTTCAGGTTTTCTTTCTTAATTTTTATTTCTTGGTGTTTGTTTTTCATATATCTTCATGTAGTTTTTGTTCATTAACTTCAAATGTTTGTTTTGTGCTTTTTGATTGAGCTTAGAGAGATAAATGCAAGAATATTTGAATTTAGTGTCTTTTAATTGCATCCATTGAACTTTTACAATTGTCAGTAGGCCTGCATTTTTAGTTTACATGTGGGGTTCTCTAACCCGATGCTCAGGGTCAATTAGGAGCTTGAGGGCATTGACAAGTGACACTTGCATTTCTCATATCAGCTCGCATGAAGTGTTGCAACTCAAATCTGGTGCAAGAATGCCATAAACCTTCGTCCTTGTCTTACCCTGATAATCATTGAGAGTCCATACTGCCCGCTTTGATTTTCTTCAGTTCTACCAAGAAAAAACAAGCTGCTCTATTTCCAGCAGTAATTTGTCCTACTGGCAGAGGAACACTTCCAAAATAATTTGTTGTACAAATTGAAGGAGATAATGCCTTCTCTCAAGTTGCCAGTGGAAAATTTCGACCAAGTTCCTAGCTGAGAAATCCAAGATTTCAAAACCAATATGACATTAAGTGATTAAGTAAATAAGAACTTGTCCATTCTTGGCTGTGACAGCTCCAAACCTTCTATCATTCCACTTGTATAAAGTCTTGAAATTTGCCTGAAACACTGAACTTTCTTATATTTCTCTTTTGGTAAGGAAAGAAAAATGGTAATACGAATAAAGAAATATGATATTAGCTTTCTCAATCCTCTCTAAATAGCATAAAACATGAAAAACTATCTTCCTTCTTGAAGGAAACGTAGTAATTAAACAAGCCATGAAGAAGTAGTCAATTTCTGCTTCTGAACGAGAATAAGGTATCAGTACAGAGCTGTAAGTGAATAATTTCCGCAGGTATATCTRTATTTTCCAACTCCCTAAAATTTTTCCTGTCTCTGTTGTAGGACCATAGCTTCCCTGTTCGATACACTCTGTCCATCTCTGATTTGTAACGAACAAAAAGGATTTCTCCATCTACCTCTCCTACAAGTGTGAAACATTCAATCCCGTAGCCGAAAACTTCAATGCTAAGATCTTTTCTCCATGTGTTGTTCTCAGGACCCTTCAGAGTCCATAGTTGCATCACTTTAGCTGAAGCATTCACAAAAGCAAGTTGGCCTTTATGTTCTACCAAATATGCATCATCTGTTGGAGCAATATTTAGGCCTTGCGGTGGTTGAAGAGTTTCAAAATTTTCGCTTTGCAAATTGAAGGAGATAATCCTTTGATGTTCGTCCTTAGAAAGTTTCCAATAGAAAGTTCCATCCACAAAAGTCCCCCATGGCTGAAATTCATAATATTTATAGGGACATTTTTTATCAACTTTTCTCCATGAACAAGAACCCAAGTTTTCAGCTGAGAAACACAATATTTCGTAGCCAATATAAGAAGCCTTGTGGTCAGTGATTAAGTGAATAATAACATATTCATTCTTGGCTGCCATGAATCCAAAACCTCCTGTCATTCTAGGGTATAATAACACGGGATACCAATTTAATGAAATTCCTTCAAAAAGATTGCAGGTGGGCTCTGGTAATCGTACAAATTCTTGGATGCTAGGATTACAGAGAAAGAAGCTACCCTCATTAGCCAAGCATATCACGTTTCGGCAGGAGGAAGGCAGTACCTCATAATAATCATAATCATGATCATAATCTTCTTCGTATGAATTAACACGACGGAGACTTATGTTGTGGTTCACACCTCCATCCGAATCAACCCAGAAGAAATCATTTTGCCCAGGAGTTTCTATGTTGAAGATGATACGACGATCAATTTCTTTGGTGTACATACGATGAGTCTCAAAAAACAAAAGCATGGGTTTTTTCTGAGATTGCTGGTGGTGTAGGACCTGAAAATAAGGGTCTGATATTAGCTTTTCCCAATGCTTGCATACACACTTGAATTTGCTGAGAGTCTTGACTAGTAATCTTGAGAGAATCTCTATCAGGATCTCTTGAGGAAGGCCATGATAGCCCATCTTGGAGATCTCTGCCATTGATTTCGTTTGCTCTGAACGATGGAAACTGGGTTAGGCTTCCCCCGTTAAAAAGAATGTGGTTTTGAGAGGTTTATGAAACCTGATAGGAAAAGGATGAACCTGAGTCTGGAGAAGGACAATCTCTCAGCTGAGAAATTCAAGATTTCGAAACCAAAGTAATGAGCATATATGGGGTTGATTAATCTAATATTACATATTCCTAGCAGCAAAAGGATCCAAAACCTCTAAACTCCATGAATAGAATAAAGGGCTTGTGGCCGGGCGATGTTACATGTAAATTATACTCTTTCCATTATCGGAAAATTGTTTCACTAACATTAACATTTACATACCAAAGATGATAATAAATCAGCATGAAATTAACGCAAAAAATAACATATTTACCCCTTCAAAATTTTACTTTGCCTAAGATTCCTAATTAATTGAAAAAACAAGATAGCCTAATTAATCCTACTTCATTAATTAAACAAAATTCRATCTAAAGTGCAAAAACAATTGCATGGGAAAAGAGGAGGCGATTTTTTATGGAAAAAATAAAATCAATAATTTAAAATTGAACGATTTTATTAAATAAAGATATGATGAAAAATCAATTAACTGTTCCTTGAGATGTGATATGTGACATACTTTTTTATATATAAAAAATATTTGTAGGAATTGTAAATCAACCTCAATTAGGAGACTAGATTTGATAAAATTCTAGTTTATTTGAAGTCAGATTTGTTAGACTTCTATACAAGGAGGTTCAGATTAAATCTTTAATACAATAAATCAAATAGATGTATTTTGGACTTCGAGAAAGAAATTCTTTGAATTTGTTAAGTTTTCAATAAATATATTTTGTTTTCATAAAAATTTATTTTTAGTTTAATTTCTACAAAGTGGTATCAGAGCTAGCAATATGGAGTACCATATGACTTCTCCTAATTATTCAATTTTTGTCTTTGAAGGCAAAGATAATTTCAAATGGTGGCACGAACACATAAAAGGGCGTCTAAGATATTATTCAAACTGATTTTCAACAACTTTTTCCTAGATTGAGTTAACTTCATGACAACATAAAGAACAGTCAAAACTGAAGACATATCCTGCAGATAAAAGTAGTATTACCTGTATATAATGTAATAAATTTATGTATGCAAGTACAACAAAAGAGATGTGGAAAATTTTGATGACTAGATACGCAAGGAAGCCTAAGGTGAAGAAGGACAAATTGTAATAGTTAAGAGGTGAGTATTGAATTGACTTGAGTAAAACCCACAYAGTCAACTAAAGATTACATTAATAGAGTTCAATGGCTTGTGAGGTCCATGAAATCTAACTGTGACTCTCTCTGATTCTCAAGTTTTTGATGAAATTCTAAGATATCTAAATCACAAATTTCATACCAAGAAGACTATTATTGAATCTAACAAGGATTTGGATACATTAACTGTTGTCGAATTAGAATGTGAATGGTTGTCGTATGAGTTGTCTTTGAATCATAGMTCAGATAATATTAWGAAAATAAAGTATTAMATGCTCAAGTGGATTTACAAAGGAAAATGACGTGTCCTTAACTCATGTTGGATTGGATTAGCATGGTTATTAAAATTTTAGAGAAAGAGGAAGTGGCAGGAGTGGATATCGAGTCAGAGGCAGATACCGAGGTTGAGTACGTGGTAGAGGTAATTTTAACTACCAACAAAATAATTTTAATGATTCTTATCAAAGATAGGTCAAATAAAAAATGCGATGTTTTTATTACAAAAAGTATGATCATATTGAGAATGATTGCAAATTAAAGAATGAACACATGACACAATTGCATGCACAACTTGCTAAAATTAGAGTTGACGAATCTCTTGAGTCTTTATTGTTGGTTACTATTGGATTTGGTGAAAGTAATCGGAATGAACGGATTTTAGATTCGGAATGCAGTAATCATATGCACAGGAATAAAAGTATTGATTTCGGAGTTGGATTTTGAGACTACTGTTAAACTTGAAAATAACACCCATATATCTATTAATGGAAATTGAAAATTGCTATTGCTTTGAAGGATGGTTCTTCAAATTTTATTTCTCATGTTTGTTATGTTCCAAGTCTTCATCACAATTTATTAAGTGTTGGACATCTATCTTCAAAGGGTTACAATATAAATTTCAATGGAAGGACTTGCACTATTAATGACTCACATAAAAAACTAACTATAGAGGTAAATATGAGTCATAATCATTTATTCCCTGTACATATGACATCTGGTGATTTACCTTGCTTTAGTTTTGTGATTTTTTGATGATCATTCGCTATGGCATATAGGATTTGGACACTTGACAGTAGTTTGAGTTTACTTGCAAAGAAAAATTTGGTATGGGGATTGATTTTTATGATAGAAAATGTAAGTCTTACATTCTTAGGAAGAAGCACCGAGATTGTGTTTTTGAAAAGGAAAACTATAGAGAGCAAACTCACCATTGAAATTAATACATTATGATTTTATGTTTAGTAGAGGCTCTCTCTTTTGGTGGTAAAAAGTATTTCATTACTTTTACTAATGATTTTAGTAGGAAGACTTGAATGTATTTTTTTTCAACATAAATATGAGGGATATGATGTGTTTAGAAGTTTCAAGGTTTATGTGGAGAAATAAAGTGGATATTTTATTAAAATATTGAGAACTAATAGGAGAACTGAATATATGACTTGTAATGATTTTTTTGAAAAAGCATGGAATCGGAATTCAATTGACAACTAGGTATATACTCCTCAACAGAATGAAGTGGCTGAAATAAAGAATAGGACAATTATTTCAATTGAAAAAAAGAATATTGTTGCTAAAATATACAAATGAAGTGGCTGAAATAAAGAATTCAATTGAAAAACAATATTAGTTGCTAAAGGTTATAAACAAAAAKGTGGTATTGACTAYTTTGAGGTTTTTGCATCTGTTGCCAGACTTGAAACAGTTCAAGTGTTAGTTTATCTAGCTGCTCATATGTTGATGATTTGATATTTACGRTCAATAATCTTAGATTTATTTATGAATTTAAGGAGGCTATAATTAGTAATTTTGAGATTATAAATTTGGGGTTGATGTCTTATTTTCTTGGCTTGGAGATTTATCAATCACATAAATGAAATTTTATTTGTCGAAAATATGTGCTAGTGATATTTTGAAGAAATTGTAAACCTATCATGACTTRATGTGCAGGAGAAATTGAAGTTGACAAAATATGACATTGATGAATTTGTGAAGCTACTAAGTTCATAAAAATTGATTGGTGAATTTGTTGAAGCTACTAAATTCAGAAAATTGGTTGTGATTTTGAGATACTTGACCTCCTTAAGATATTACTTTTGGAGTTGACCTAATCAACAAATTTATGGAGTTACCTTCCCAATAACATTTACAAGTTGCTAAAAGAATATTGAAATATATTAAAGGTACGCAATGTGATGGTATCTTTTATTCACATATAAATAATATATCTCCTATTTGATACATAGATAGTGATTGAGTTGGTGATATTGTAAAGTACAAGAACACTTCTGCCATGTATTCTCTTGATATTCAAAAGGTTGTGAATTTATCTACAGTAGAAGTTGAACAATGGCAGCACCAGAAGATTAAGTTGCAGTTATATTTTGAAGATGGGGTCATTAATCGAATTGAAGAAGTTGCTTGGGAGGAAGAGATTTGAAGATGTGAAGATCTTGGTYTAAAGATTTGAAAATCTTGACAATTTAGGAATTGTAAATCAAGTTCAATTGTATATTAGAATTAGGCTATTAGATTTGGTGAGGTCTTAATCAGATCTGAAGTTAAATGGTTAGACTTCGAGGTTCAATTCAAATCTTTCTTATAATATAAGAAATTAGATAGACATTTTTAAATTTCGAATAAGAAACTCGTTGAGTTTTTTAAATTTCAATACATTTATTCCATTCAAATTCTTTGTTCGATTTGATTTCTTTATTTAATTTCTACAAAAACTTAATACGATAAACTCTCGAGTAATGTAAAAAAGTTTTAAGGGTGAAAACTACTTTCCTCAAAAGTTCGAAGACTATTTTTGGTAATTACTCAAAATAAAAAGAAAAGGAAAATCCATATGTACCATATAAATAACAAGAAGTCCAGAAGCAGAAAAAGCCTTACACACCAACACGTCTTTCACATTCTTCTCTGACAAAACGCGCACCAATTCACACACACAACACAATCCAAAACATTCTGATTAACCGTCTTCTTCTTCTTCTTCTTCTTCCGCGCCAAACCCCAATTTCCCCCTTTTCTTCTCCGTTCCGGCGACCCAGAAATTCCCATTTCGGTATAGAAGAGCACAATGGGGGTGGATTATTACAACATTCTGAAGGTTAATCGTAATGCGAGTGATGAAGATTTGAAGAAGGCGTATCGAAGATTAGCAATGATATGGCATCCGGATAAGAACCCTACGAGTAATAAGCAAGAAGCAGAAGCCAAATTTAAGAGCATTTCTGAAGCTTATGATGTGTTAAGCGATCCACAAAAGCGTCAGATCTATGATCTTTATGGGGAGGAGGCACTGAAATCGGGTCAAGTTCCCCCACCTCCTCGCGGTGCTGGGCCGTATTCGTATCGGGCGCACCAACAGCATCCGAACCCGTCGTTTAGGTTTAATCCGAGAGATGCAGATGATATTTATGCGGAATTGTTTGGGAATGAGAGCGTTGGTGTTGGTAGTAGCGGGACTGGGAGAAATGCTGGGAGGGATAGTAACGGTTTTTATTTTAGGAGTACTACAATGGGTGGGGGTGGCGGTGTCGGTGGCGGAGAGTTTTCAGGTGGTGCAGGGAGTTCAGGGGGTGGTGGTTTGAGGAAAGCACCTGGTGTGGAGAGACTTTTGATGTGCAGTTTGGAGGAGTTGTATAAAGGGGCTAAGAAAAAGATGAGGATTTCAAGGACGATAATGGAAAGCTCAGGGTATGTATGCTTGTCTTTCTATATCTAAAAGTCTTGATTTTTATTCTGAGTTCAAAGAAACTGCATTGATTTTTGTTCTATGGATGTGCTCTGTTGAATTAGGATTAAAGCTTAGGGTTTCTTGAATTTTTGTATTATCTTTGGGTTCCGGTGATCAAATGCATTTGACAGCTATGTTTTGCTAACTACAAATCTGAGAGAGGAGCTTTGGTTTGGCAACTGATTACTAACATGTTTGGGTTTTGATGATTAGTTTGGAAACTAGAAATTTAGAGTTGCCATTCATGCTATGTTCTGTTGATGTTTTGGTATTTTGTTGTGTGTTAGTTCAACAGAATATTATGATAAGTAGATATATAACAAAAACAACATTCTGCAGAATGAACTTTAAGACAATTGGATCTAGAGCTTCCTCCATAAAGCTCTGTGGTGAGTTTGATATTACTTGGCCGTGGGGGGGTGGGACAATAGGTTTGGATTGGTTAGGACGTGCCACTTTTCAAATTAGAGTTGTGTCTAATGGTGGGGTAACTCCTTGAGAGCTAACCCTACAGGGAAAGAAGCTTACATCATCAAAGAAAGCTTCACTGTTTCATGCGAATTCACTGATTCAGAAAATATTCCTGTATCATATTTTATTGAAAGAGTAAAAAGATGTGTGGAATTTGAAAAATTCAAGGAATGCAAATTCTTTTGGTATAATAAATCCTAAGATTAAACCACGACAATGGTCAACTATTTTCATCCTAGACCTCTTTAATATCTCAAAACCAAAACTTAACTTCAGAGATCTGAAGATTTTGGAATTTGCAAAAATTTGACAGTCTATGCGACAGAACTGGAATCAGCAAATTTGTCTTTCATTGTATTTCATTTGTGCTAATACCTATTGAAATGAAAGTAAGGTACTTTTTTGGATTAAGTAAAATGTTCCTTCCTGCAACCATCTTATGCATTTGGAATGAAGACTATCTGAATTTCCTATGCATATGAAATTGGGTTGGCTGTGTGAAGTGTGATTGACTGATTTCTGGAGGRGAATGCTTTACTTGACTTTGTTTTATCACAGTATGATTAATTTTCGTCCTCTTCTTTGACATTATCATTTTTCTAGGATGTGTTAACATGCTGGGTCTATGTTTTCTTGACACCAGCTGATCTCAGTTTAATGCAAGGTTTTTCTGATCAGTTACATACTCAAGTCAGTCATGTTGTCTGGGTATTTATACAATTCAAAATGAGAGAGAAATAGGAGTGAAGGATTAGTAACTTTGCTCCTAACCACTTACTCTAATAATTTCTTGGATTTCTTTTTCTTTGCTTGAATTTCTTGTTTCTCTCACTCTTGCTCTCTCTTGGAAGAACCAAGGTTATGAGATAGAATGGATGTTTCAGTGTTACTTCTTATGATGGATAGTAATATGTGTCTGAGTATGTTTTAGAATTCTACTATGAGTTACATGCCCAGTTCTAATGTTTAATTTTATATTTTCTTTTTCTTTGGGTAGAAGTTGTCATAGTTATCTATGTATTTCTAGAAATTGATTTCTTTGAAATCTCTTAGATTTAGATATTGGGCATTATTTTCCTAATTGTAACTTCTTTCTGGTGTATGATTTCATATATGCCCAAGTATTTTTAAATGGTAAAATATAGGAGAGGTGGACCAACTTGCTGTGCTTTATGTTCCCATGTCCAACTTTGAATATATTTATATCATATGAATCCAAGCTACATAACTTTACTAGTAAATCTTCATCGGGGCCACCATGGAAGCTTCTGCTGATAAGCACATGAAAGAGATTTAAGTAGAAATATTTGATGCCTAGAATTTAGTTCTCTTAAGTAGTCCATCTGTCAAGCCATATGTACCAGCACGGCCAATTTGGATCAGTGCTGCCTTAGCATGATTGTTATAATTTCGCTTGGGATGATTTAGTTAAACGTTTCTGGTTTTACCCATGTTTGTTGGTTATGAGTGAAATTTTAGATGAAAAGTGTTCTTCGTTCTTTTAGTAGTCAGCAATTTAGAAGACTTTACCACCTAACCAAAAATAAAAATGCCCAGGGGTCTCTCAGGCAGCTGGTTACCCTATTTTTCCTCACTAATGTAATTTTTTAAGAAAAAGGGGGCACAGTTTAGATGGTTTTGCAATTTAATTTCCGATTGGCAGTTTGAATGGGTGATCTCCAAAAGTTGCTTGCTTTCTGATTATTATGTTTGTTCACTATAAATCTCTGACCACTGTGAATATTATAAATGTATCACTAACCTATTTTCGAAGGACTTGAAATTTCATGATTTATATTGCCCAATTTTAACTTCACTTTTTATAGGTTATTTGCTTCAGTTGCTCTGGTAGTGTATATTTTTGACGGGGGTTAATGCTATTTTACCGCCCTGAACTTTGGGGGACTATGTCTAATTAGCACCCAATGTTTTAGTTGCATCAGACTCCTCAAAAAGAAAATATCAAATATGACCGTACCATATGTTATTAAATGAGTAAACAACCATAAAGTTTTTTGTCTAATTTTCTYCCCCAAGTTTGTTTTGGTTACAGTTTGCCCCTCAAATTTTCTTGTAAGTTCTTTTATTTCTACTGAAATATATTTTGCATTAGTAAATTTTGTGTGTATAAACATACTACATACAACATTAAAAATATAAATTTACAGTGTGACACAATATTTCATTTGCCAAAATGATTTAAATTATGATGTAACTAAAAAATAAAGACATTAGAATTTTGTTCCAAAGTGAATCTTCATTTCATTATCAAATAAAATGCCATCAATATGAATTTTTATTCTTAAGCCCAATCACAAAATTTAAAACTTGAAACTTTTATTCCTTAGTTTTGAAACTTTTTATATTTTAACTGTGAATTTTAGACTGGCTTGCAAAAATTGCACATTGGTTTCTCAATGTAGCAACTTTTTTTTTTTTTAAAAAAAAAGAAATGAAATAATGCCGCAGAAGAGTTTGACATTTTTTTTCCTATAATCCTCAAACAAATAAAGATGGTATTGACCAAACATTCTCCTAAATTTTTGTAGGAAATAGATCCAAGCCAATTGTTTTGGGACAAAAGGAGTAGCACTAATAATGTCTTCAGTTTCTATGCTGCTTTGGAAGGAAACCTCTTACTTGGTCTCTTGTTTCCTGTTCTATCAGTAAAACTTTTTACTCACAAGAAAAGAGAGTCTCTRGTTATCATTTTAATATTTTTGGTAAATATAAATTTTTATAATGCTACAAATTCATGTTTCATATATAATGTAAGATGGAATATTTGTGTGACATATATTTCTGATGAAGATAGAAGAACTTAAAAATTTGAAGGGGCAAATAGTCGCAAATAAATGGAAAAAAGAGTCGAGAGATGAAATTGGACATAATACTTTATGGCCATTTCAGTCATTTGCCAACGCAAAATGCCGCCATGTTTGGCCAATTTCTTTTAGAGGGCCTAATTGGCACAATCAAAGGACTAGGTACTAATTTGACGGACCCCCTGAAGTACAGTGGTGTAAAATAGCATTAACCAGAGAGAGAGTTGCCTATTCTTGATGATATAGTAGTTAAAAATTTGTGCTTGTTTGCTTAATGTATCTGTATAGTTAAATTCCCATGTAGCCAGAGTATCTGCGGCAACTCAAGTGTAAGATATGAAACTTCAGCAACCCTATTTTCTTCTCTCTCTCTGTCTCTCTTTCTCTCTCTGCAAAACACATGACAGGATTCATTAATGAATGAAATGTCCTATTTCTACTTTTGATTTTTCTCTTGAAAGTTCAGCTCTACATGTTCAGATTTGATCAATTTTTACTGATTGCTTGTAGTTCGACATGCATATGATGTTTGTTCTATTGTTAAAACTCTTTTGATATGCACCTAACTTTTGCAGCAAGTCTCGGACTGTAGAGGAGATCTTGACTATTGATATAAAACCTGGTTGGAAGAAGGGAACAAAAGTAACTTTCCCTGAGAAGGGTAATCAGGAACCCGGTGTCATCCCAGCAGATTTAATTTTTGTGGTAGATGAAAAACCTCATTCTAATTACAAGAGGGATGGAAATGATCTACTTGTAGATGCAGAGATTACTCTTCTTGAAGCCCTAACGGGAAAAACTCTTGAATTGACAACACTTGATGGTAGGAATCTCATGGTCCCATTAACAGAGATTGTCAAACCAGGGTATGAGTTGGTTGTCCCTAATGAAGGGATGCCAATTTCAAAGGATCCTAGAAGAAAGGGAAACCTAAGGGTCAGGATTGATGTTAAATATCCATCAAGACTCTCTGAAGGACAGAAGAATGAACTGAAAAGAGTTCTGGGGTCAAGCTCATCATAATCTCTTCATTTGCAAACATCAGGGGTGACCAGATTAAACACAGTAGATATTGCAGTCGTTCGTTGGATGTACATAAAGTACACATGCAATTGAGGATTGTGAATAGTAGGACGAAAGGTTTATAGATGGATGGCTGGGTTTTAGGCCGTTTTGGGTTATCATTGTTTTCTTTTTATTCTTTTGGTTGTCGCTGGGGGGAGGCACAGGAGGTTGAAGTTCTACAGATGGAACTTGTGGTAGATTGTTCTCCAGTGCTTGTTGAGGGAGATTTGAGATAGCAGCAACAAATATCAAAACTTGGGGGTAGAGGACACACGATGATAGTAATACAACCGACTTATTTGTCCATTGTGATTTTTGTAGTGAATGGAGTTACTGTATTTGTATAAACTTAAGTTGTTATCTTTCCTGTTACTCTAAGAACGTCAATTTTATTTTCTTAAGTTGCTTCCTTTTGGTTTCTTAAGAATAAATAGTGTATTGCACAATTAGGGAGAAACTAAGGTGACCTTGTCGCCGTGCSAAGGAAACAACATCATTAGAAAGACAGGTAGTTCCATAGTTGGAGGTGTGGACTTGTCCATTGGTTGATTCTTTGATTGAATATCAAAGCAGTTAACTTCGCAAGATATCATCTATATCCTCTCTCTACCTAAAACAGATTTGGGCCCATATAAGTGATTTGTTACATGCTAGAAATTGTGTGAGCTGTATGAAGGAGAAAGTTTGGTTTATTATAGTGCATCTTATAGTTAAAATATGTGTTCCCTACTGCACTAGTTGACTTCGCSCACCCTGAATTCGACTTAAACTCTCCTTCAGATTTCACTGGAATGCCCTGCACCTGTATAGGCATCCGGGAGGAAAACATCCCATCTTCCCACTCAAGTTTTGGTCTTGTTTTCAGCCAACTCTTCTTAATCTGTTGGAAGTGTTTGATTGGCGACCTAATTGGTAGGAGGCTTGACGAGACCTCTAACTAACAAGATTCTATAACGAAGAAAATGATGGAAAAATAGAAAGCTACAGTAATTGTTCCGGAATTTCTTCATATCCAGACAAGTTTACCAGAAAGATGCTGTAAAACTTGGCAGTTGCGGGAGATACGTCGAAACGAACATTATAGCACAGTGGATGATTGAGGATTGAGATCATGGCGTGCAGATAAAGTTGGAGTCCTATGAATATTTGAGTTCCCTTATGAATATTTGAGTTCCCTTAGCTTTTGTCTCCTCTTTGTGTCTGTTTCCGGCCGAAGAGAAAAGAAAGAATGGAGATATTCTGGAACACTGAAAAAACCTAATCCGGAAAATGGCTTTTCTGTAGTAGTGCCCCATAGATACAAGGGATCAGAGTCATCAGTAGATTTGACCTCTGTCCTTTTTTGGCTTCGAGAAGATTGTATTAGCAGATTGATCTTCTTCCACTAGCACCAGAAAGCTAAAAGGAACAGTCCAAAGTACAAACAATTGAGGAATATGATATGAAAAGGAGAGCTGCACTCGTGGATCTCCGTGGAACTGTATAGTCATTACTCCACTATATGGGCATGAGCTCATACCTGTCAAGAACGTGCTCCTAATAAAGAACTTATATGCGATTTCTTTCATCTCCTATGATTCCCTACTTTGGATCTTATGGTAGCAATARAAACTTTTTRCATGTCTTGGTCAGCAAAATCTGCTCAAGAAGATTTTGTCTTTGGTTCTTTATGTTTGGGAAACGAGTTTATTTTTATCATTTAAATCTCTCAAAATAGGTGACATATCTTTTAATACTATTATATATTTTTTATTACATTAAACACCATATRTATATGTATTAAATTTTCGTAATTCCTCTTCTTCTCTATTTTAAAATTTAAACATATATATGCATAATATATTTTAATTGATGTAGGAGAGAACATATATCATTTGAAACCTTACTTAAAAAAACAAGATGTTTTGTTACTAGTTCCTACCTGCACTGTCCTTGGTAATTAAGCCTATACAGATCAATTTCTAAGGACTTACTTGTAATCTTCACCTTATGCAATGGTTTGAAGCGTACTCTATGAAATCTTAGGAGAATCTTGAAACAAGAGAAATCAGAAAGATCGAGTCCAATTTGGGCAATCACAAACTTCACCAAGAACTCATCCCAATCCACAGTTGGTTTTGGCTTTTATTTCTTGTTTGGACAAGATGTTCTGGTACCACTCATTGAGATTGACAGAGCAAATGCTTCAGTAGCCATAATAAATGGATAGGAGCATCCCTGGCCATGGGACAAAATTTGAGATATAAGCTGGACATGTGGTACTGTTTCCAGGCATTAATTTTCATGGTCTTCATGGGAGTGGCCATGCGAAATATCAGGTTCTTGGTTTCATATTTTGCCAACTTTAGGATAGTCGGAGAAACTTCCGTCATAGACTCCATCTCCTTCGCAATCACACCTAATCACATTTTCAAGGTTTTTGCTCAATTTGGCTCTCTTTTGTTAGGACTAGGTGTCAATTAATTATGTTATTAGCAATTTTATTCCTTTTTATTTTGACGTAATTTATTATTATATTTTGATAAATAAAGGTTGAAGTGTCCTATTACCGACATGAATTATAGCAAAGTTAAAAGTTAGAATCGACAATTAAATAACCCTAAAAGCATGATTAAATCTAAAAATGATTCACATTTTCAATTCAAGATTGTATTTATAAATTTTTAKGTCTGCATTGGCACGTTTGGTCGGTGAATAGCAATCATTTGGGTCCTGGAAGGTCAAGATAAACCATATCCGGAAGCACAAGGATAAGTGCTTCCAGATTGAAATTGACTCCTACCATTGAACCTTTTCAGTTTTTACAACTTATTTGGCACAATAAATTAGAATAACATTCGATCGTATATACAAGCTTTTGCTTGATAATTAAGAAGGCTGATGGTAATTTAACAATTCGAAAAAGTTAATAAGTATACTTTTAAAGTAAGAAAAGTTTTTACGTTCGATTCTTATCATYGCGCTGGTTGAGCGGGCTGAGTTTGGATTGATTTGAATTCATCAATTGGAAGAGTTTTGAATATCAGATTATGCAAATGCAACTCAAACYGAGTTGAGCTTATATTCATCTCATTAAGTTAGAATATCGAGTGATTTAAAAAAAAAAAAAAACGTTAATAGGGAAACAAGAGGAGTAAAGTAAAAATAGGCAGCCAAAAATAGAAAGGAAAATGATGGAATAGGTGACAGTTGACAGAACACAATCCACTTGCGATTGAACCAAAAGAAACATCCAATGCAAACTTGACAGAGCATTCCACTTGCAATTAGATAAAGAGAAATGGTCCACATTTCAAGAAAGATCTCCAGTTAGTATCACCACCAAAATCTATCTTCATTCCATCCAATTACAACTCCATCATACACAAATCATCAACCAAAATTKAYAAGCTTTTAATTGAACCAAAATAATTATTCTCATATAAGATTGTTATCGAGYTCYAAATCAATYTRAATGCACTAAATAAAATTTAAATAYTAAAACTTAAAAAGATTAAAGTCGAGTAAAAATATATTTAATACGAACTCGAAATACTATACAAATACAMRAACCSGATGGCAACAATATAGAGTGGCATGCATGGGATGATATTTGGGCGTCCACTGGCCAATGATATTATGTAACAATTTAATTTTTCCTTTTTATGTTGGGGAGTGATAGTGTGTTACGGCATTGTACGGATGTACCTTGTTTGGGGAAAGAGACAGATATCATGTGAAGTGATATAATTTTCTTTTGTTTTTTGGCTCTGTGGTTGTGGCAAAAGTCGGCCTAGTTTTGTTTTTGTCTACTAAATGGGTACATGTGCCACATGACCTTTGCTTTCCCTTTCATGTTCCTTCGGCTACTGACCTTATTTATTATATGASCTACAATTATACTTTTCTTGCATATATAGCCGTTTATGCATGCTCTCTCTAGTTTATTGTTTGTTTTCTCTGGGAATCAAAAGGGTCAAGGACCAAATGTTGATCTTCAAAATAATTTTAGGTATTATAAGTGATTTACGCGATAAAAATACGTTAACAATCAAARTATATTTTTATTAATGTTTCTTTTCTTTTATTTGATCAAGAATGTAATATAATATATTTAACCATATGATTTCATCGTATGTATGATTATTAGAATATTATTTTTTGATAAATTAATTAAGAACATGTACAATAACCTAATAAAGATATCAAAATAGAACCTACGAAAACCAAACAAATGAAACGGAAAAAAGGGGCCAAAAGAAAAAGCCTATAAAGTGCTAAAAAGACCTAACATGCTTGCATCACACCTCCCTTAACCATAGAACTAGAAATTTCAAGTTGCTGGCAAATTATATAATGATATACTGGAAATCGTGTATGCAAGAAAAAATTAGGAGTGCAGAGGGGGCGCCAGCTCRTGTCACCCTTCGCCAATTYCACTATATAGTTTAGATATTTTTGTACCCTTGACTCGTGTTGTCCAATATATTTTTTATTTTTTTCAAGCTTTAGCTCTTACAATCTAATTCTTAAATTTACCGCTGTCATTAATGTTAACATAGTATTGTAATAGTTCTTTGAAAAAGCATAAAAGAGAGAATTATTGAGACGCTTCAATATCTTAAATTAGATTCACATTTTCTTCTCCTCGACATAATAATAATAATAATAATGTGTGATTTTCTTCAAACATTAATATTCCTATTGCAAAAGTGAATTGGAAGGCGTTTTGTAGTAATTGTCCAAATAGGAACATTTTGAATGAAGAATCATTGTTCGAAAGAAAAGAAAGAAATAAGATTATCATATTTTGTTAATTTCTTAGTGGCATTCTCCAATAAAAGATCAAAAATTGGCTAAAGCATAGGAGTTGTTTGGCCTCATTTGATCATGCTTCGGGATTTATATAGAAAAATGAGTAGAAAACAAAGGAATAGGAGACGAAAGAAAGCTAAGATTGGGGAAAGCAAAGGCATCACTGACTCATATGACTTTCWWMKTYTTTTTATTATTCTCATGTTGAATCAAATTACAAGGAAAGGAAACTTTGTTTACTCAAGAGACAGAAAAAAAAGTAGAGAAAAATAAAAGTGGTATTTATTTTCTTTTTCTTGTTATAATCGTGGCAAACAAGATTCTACTAGGAAGATTTTGAGGAAATTTTATGGTCCCACAATACAAATTTTATTAAATTCCTCTATTTTAGTATTTTCTTTTTTATTAGATAAATATTTAAAGAATCGATCGAATCCTTTTTAATATAATATAAAGAGTAATTAATACTTTTTTCCCATCCTTCGTTTTAGCTCACACAATTTTGAACTTCTTATGAGTTCGAAAATATGCCTAACCCTAAATAAAGCATGATAGGGATGAACAAACAAGAGACTTCAAAAAAAAAAAAAGGAAAAAAATGAGGGATTTATGAATCCATCGATCGTTTTGTATTCAGTTCCCTTTCTTTTACCTCTTCTATTTTTATTGATAGTAGAAAAATAAAAATCAATGCATTATTTCTAGCTTATGTTGATGTTCCCACATAAAAGAAGAAGAAGAAAAAAAAAAAAACCCTATTTTCTTGGTAATTGAAATTAATTGTCTACATTTCACTTGTCCTAAGCATATATGTTTATCTAAACTAACATAATTATATTCTTTAATTGAACRAATAATAAGTTGCTAACGTATATGTTACATCAAGAGCCTCTCAATACATAAGGGTAATATAGTAATTTAAAAATAATTAATTTTTTTAATTTATATATTTGTATATCATATCAGATATAAGCATTTAAATACAAGTGAATAATTAATATAAATAGTAAAAAAATTGATACGACTTAAGTAATATTTTAAATTCAAATTCTCTTAATGAAATAAATAATATTAAAAGAATTTTATCTCATTTATAAATTTTACTCAATTTAAACTCGAGATAATTCAAATAAAAAATTTTGGAAATCGAAATAGCGAGCCAAGGAATCATAAATAGGTAACTAAAGGGGGGGGGGAACGAAATGAGACCTATAATGACTATTAGTCAAAGACAGCGAGTTCAAAGTGGCATCAGCAAATTGACCCATTTTCCACATTATTTAGAGTTGCCAAAGAATAATACACATATCATATTACAGGCTATGTCATGGGGCCCATGTGAAGTTGTGCTACTTTGGCCTTTTTGCGAGTCTCATCCAAAACAGTAAAATATATTTTCTTCTTCTTTTTTAATTTAAAGATATTTATCTTGAAAACTCATTTTTGGATATTCAATTTAGTTTTAAAGGTTATACTCATTGGTTTCAAAATAATTAAGAAAAAAAGAAGGTGATC
>MEJB01000028.1:4428516-4468046 GCA_001752375.1 Rhazya stricta | reverse complement strand
TGCTTCCGAGAATACTCTCCTAGATGAAAATGTGAGGGAAGGAGAAGCCAGGACAAGTATGGAAGAACAATTGTTTAAGGGTTGCTTTCAATTTTGAAAAAATTAGACCCAAAATGCAAATGCAGTTCTGGCAGATTTAATATACTTGTATTATTTAGTTGGTTTCTTCTAGTAGAGGATGACAAAAGAAAAAGGGAAAATAGAGAACACAGAAAATGAAGTTTTTAACTGTTGCACAACGTAAAGCTCTTCTACTCTCCCAGCGGTTCCACTCCTTGTAGATTTGGTGTTGGTGGGTAGGCCTCATATCGGTTTTCAAATTCATTTCTTGTACTCAAAATCAAGTCTTTTTTACTGGGCAGTCTTAGGTTTTCTCCTATAGAGTAGCTCACAAGTTTTTGTATGGCTTTCACAATCCCTATCTATGGTGCTTTTTTAATGTGCTCTGATCTAAATCTTGATTTATAGAGAGAGAAAGCTGAACTGAAAGCTAGAGTTGGAAAGAAACGAAGGAGAAGAAGATGGGAGATAAGCCTGAAGTTCTTGAGGCTGTGTTGAAGGAAACAGTAGATTTGGTAATGGATCTGTGAACTGGGATATGCAAGCTTTTCTTAATTGTTGTAGGTGAGTTTTGTTTTTGTTCTTTCTTGGGTTTTTTAAATGGGAATTTTGCTATTTGTGCAGGAAAACATTCCTATTGAGGAGGTTTTTGAGAATCTGAGATGTACTAAAGATGGTCTTACCACGGAAGCTGGTCAAGAGAGATTGGCCATATTTGGTCATAACAAACTTGAGGAGAAGAAGGTGCTGATTTGCAGTTACATTTAGTTTTTCTTTTCCCATTCTTTTTCTTACAATTCTGCAGTTAGTTAGACTTCTTCTGTTGTATATGGATTCGGGTGCTAATATCCTAACTCCTTTAACATTTGAATTTGCTTCCTCTGTTTTAATTTTCTTGTGTTTTGTTGCACTTTGTGCTGCAATTGTAGTTTTTCCTTTAAAAGTTGAATCTGTCTCAAATGGAACTGTAATGATGTATTGCTTAACTAAAATTTATATTTTTAAATGTAATGCAGGAGAGCAAATTCTTAAAGTTCCTGGGTTTTATGTGGAACCCTCTTTCATGGGTCATGGAAGCTGCTGCGATCATGGCAATTGCCCTTGCTAATGGAGGAGTAAGAACTTTCTTTCTGGATTTCAAATTGCTCAAGCATTTTGTAGTTTTTGTTGATTTTATTTAAACTTTGCATCATATTTTCAGGGGAAGCCTCCAGATTGGCAAGATTTTGTAGGAATTATAACTTTGCTTGTGATCAACTCGACAATTAGTTTCATTGAGGAGAACAATGCCGGGAATGCAGCTGCTGCTCTCATGGCTCGTCTTGCTCCAAAAGCCAAGGTTTTTATACAAGTCTTTTGATTTTTTCCCGAATGGCTTCGCAGGTTTTTTTATTTTTTTGAATTATTGACTTTTCATTATAACTTTTAAGAAAACAACAGATAGTTTCCTCTTAGTTGTATTGGACTGACTCTAGTTGTTCTTATGAAGGTTTTGCGAGATGGAAGGTGGACTGAAGAAGATGCTGCCATTCTGGTGCCTGGTGATATAATCAGTATAAAACTTGGAGATATTATTCCCGCTGATGCTCGCTTACTGGATGGAGATCCTCTAAAAATTGACCAAGTTAGTGTTCTCTTCTTGGTTGCCTGGTCTTCTATCTCTCTGTGTTTGATATATGCATCTGCATGTGAGAGTTACTGAAACATTGATTTCTGGATATGCAGTCGGCACTAACAGGTGAGTCGCTTCCTGTAACAAAAGGACCTGGAGATGGTGTTTACTCTGGTTCTACATGCAAGCAAGGAGAGATTGAAGCTGTGGTTATTGCTACTGGGGTTCACACCTTCTTTGGGAAGGCTGCACATCTTGTTGATTCTACTAACCAAGTGGGACACTTCCAAAAGGTAACTAAACAAACGCTATTTCATATTCTGGACTATGATGTTCTTTTGAATCTCAATTATTTTACTGTCATCTCATTTTATTTTATTTTATTTTATTTTAATTTTTTTTTGTCTTGTCAGGTTTTGACTGCTATTGGGAACTTTTGCATCTGCTCTATTGCCGTTGGAATGATAGTGGAGATCATTGTGATGTACCCAATTCAGCACCGCCCATATCGTCCTGGGATCGACAATCTTCTTGTGCTTCTCATTGGAGGAATTCCAATAGCCATGCCAACCGTTCTCTCAGTGACAATGGCAATTGGTTCTCACCGTTTGGCTCAACAGGTGATTTTTTTGGCCCATGCTGGATGTTTGTGCTGTACTATGAATTTAGAAGTCTTTTATATGATGGAGCATTTCTATTCGACAGGGAGCTATAACAAAGAGAATGACAGCTATAGAAGAGATGGCAGGCATGGATGTGCTTTGCAGCGACAAGACTGGCACTCTGACGCTGAACAAGCTCACTGTTGACAAGAATCTTATTGAGGTTAGTGAGGGAAGTTACATTGTATTTCTTTCCAAGCTGATTTCACGTCCTATTACTATTCTGATGCTAAACTTCTGTATCAGGTTTTTTCCAAAGGTGTAGATGCAGATACTGTTGTTCTAATGGCAGCTAGAGCTTCGCGAACTGAAAATCAGGATGCTATAGATGCTGCTATTGTYGGAATGCTGGCTGATCCAAAGGAGGTGGCTTTCCTTTATTATTGGAAACTTTTAATGACTCTCATCTTTCTTGTTATACATCAACTTTTGGGTTTAACAATCACCATTATCAGGCTCGTGCTGGCATTCAAGAAATACACTTCCTTCCGTTCAATCCCACTGATAAACGAACAGCGCTGACTTATTTTGATAGCGAAGGGAAAATGCATAGGGTCAGCAAAGGTGCACCTGAGCAGGTAAATCTTGCTGAAGCCTGTCTATCTGGTTCAATTCATATGTTATGCACATTTTAATTTCTGTTCATTACGAATTTTAGATTCTCAATCTTGCACACAATAAGTCAGAAATAGAGCGCAGGGTTCATGCTGTGATTGATAAGTTTGCAGAACGTGGTTTGCGATCACTTGCTGTAGCATACCAGGTAAGTAAGTTTTACATCATTACGCCAAACCATTTAATAAGCTTCTGATGTTCTCTGTGTATTGAATTCTATATTCCATGGTGAAAACCATCTTGATCAGCTGAAAATTTTAAAATTTAATTTCCTATTTTCACGGTCCTCATATAGGAAGTTCCAGAGGGAAGGAAAGAGAGTCCTGGAGGCCCATGGCAGTTCATTGGTCTGATGCCTCTCTTTGACCCACCCAGACATGACAGTGCAGAGACAATTAGGAGAGCTCTAAACCTTGGAGTTAATGTCAAAATGATTACAGGTGATTTATGAATTCTGACTTTCATGTGATGTCTCTGCATAAATCTGTGACTTCCAATTTTTGGTTTGTATTTCAAGTGTTATCAATTTCCACTGTTATGTCCAGCCGCTGAGCCACAAATGGGATCCTTTAGCAAGAATCCTGTGGAAGATTTTAATTCATGGAATTATTTGGCAAAAGAACATGCTGTTAGAACTGCAGATGCATAATAAAGAGTCTAGACTTGATCAAGAGAGATGTAATCTTTAAGCTTAAGGTGCCTAGGTATGTATTCGAAATCCAGACAATAAAGGGCAGTCTGGTATCTACTGAATTCATGGTGTTCTTACAAGAGATTCAGGATCCTTTAAATACTTTCTGGGTGAAAACATTAATTCTAGACCTTTCATGGGATTCTACTTCATAAATTGAACATAAACTATTGGAAGTGCAAAGCATACCTTTCTTAAGTCACTAATCTGTTCTTAATCATGACCATCATCATACTTGGCTGTTCTCTTCTTTGTGGCATTTTTGTACCTTTTTTCACTTTAGAAATTGGTTTATCCGCTATCATTTTCCCACCCTTCAAGTTTAGTCTAACATATACCTTTTACTTCGAGTATACACAGTGAAAGAATTGTTACCAGGATTTCTTTAGTTCCAGGACTTATTTCTGATTTTAGTTAAAGAGACCTTTAGTTTTAACATATAGAAAGGAAGATCCTTGTATATTGGTGCATCAACCGGGTGTCCATCTTTGTGAGTTCTTTGGCAGTAAAGACTAACTTTTGATTGCTTAATTCTTGGTTTGTTGTTAGGGGATCAGCTAGCAATAGGAAAAGAAACTGGGCGCCGTTTGGGAATGGGAACTAACATGTACCCTTCATCTGCTTTGTTGGGCCAAAACAAGGATGAATCCATAGCTGCTTTGCCCATCGATGAACTCATTGAAAAAGCTGATGGCTTCGCTGGTGTTTTCCCTGGTATGGTCTTTTCATATAGCTTTGAAACACTTTCAGGGTAGTTAATAAARTTCCAGTAATCAAGTTGCATTTCACTATGTCGATATAAATTCTTGTTTTACTAGTGCTCTATTAACTAGCAATTATTTCTTTCTTTTTCTTTTAAAAAACAAATGTTTAGAGCACAAATACGAGATTGTAAAGCGCTTGCAAGCTAGGAAACATATCTGTGGAATGACTGGTGACGGTGTCAATGATGCTCCTGCTTTGAAGAAGGCTGATATAGGGATTGCTGTTGCTGATGCAACTGATGCAGCTCGTAGTGCTTCTGATATTGTCCTTACGGAAGCAGGTCTTAGCGTTATCATAAGTGCTGTATTGACCAGTAGGGCCATCTTCCAGAGGATGAAAAATTATACGGTAAGGTTAAAAGAGAAAATTTCCAGTAGCTTCTTGTTGAAGTCAATGAATGCCATCTACCCAAAGTTTTTCTTCGTCCTAGCTAGCTGCTTCCCTAATGCTTCTAACTCCCTTGCGGTTCTGCTTTTTGTAGATCTATGCAGTTTCTATAACAATTCGTATTGTGGTGAGTTACTTTGTCCTACTTTGTTTCATATGGTTTTGCGTTGTATTGTATTTGACATTTGTTTTTTCCTGGAACATGGCAGCTAGGTTTTATGCTGCTGGCATTGATATGGCATTTTGACTTCCCACCTTTCATGGTGCTTATCATTGCAATCCTCAATGACGGCAAGTCTCTTGTCTCGTACCCAGAAATTTTTACGCTTTATAGTTTGTTTTTATGAGAGAAGAATTTTGGCTGCATGTTCTGTGATTTTTTGCAGTTGATTGTGTTGGAGAGCTTTTGATTATCTGATTTGCTTTGACATCTAACCAGTAAATTGTTTATCTTCAGGCACAATTATGACAATATCAAAGGACCGGGTGAAACCATCTCCACTACCAGATAGCTGGAAACTAGCGGAGATATTTGCGACTGGAATTGTTCTTGGGAGTTACTTGGCAATGATGACAGTTATATTCTTTTGGGCAGCATACAAAACGAACTTCTTCCCGGTACGCATGCCATTATTGAATTTGAGATGTTCTGGATAGTGTAGGCACTTGGAATATAGGAATATCTGCACTTTTTGTTTTCATTTCAGTTACTTYAGCTATCATGTAAGTTGAATAACTCTTCATATCTTGCAATCTTGCAGAGAGTCTTTGGGGTGTCAACACTTGAAAAAACAGCTCATGATGACTTTAGGAAACTTGCTTCGGCAATATACCTCCAAGTGAGCACTATCAGTCAGGCACTCATTTTTGTGACCAGATCTCGAAGTTGGTCATTTGTTGAACGTCCGGGTCTGCTGCTTGTGGTGGCTTTTGTGATTGCTCAGTTGGTGAGCTCCATTTGTTCTGCAAAGCAAGATTCCTTCTGACTGAAATTCTTTTTATGTATTCACATTTTTGTTCAATTGTTTGCAAATAGGTTGCTACGTTGATTGCAGTATATGCAAATTGGAGCTTTGCTGCCATTGAAGGCATTGGATGGGGTTGGGCTGGAGTGATTTGGTTGTACAATATCATATTCTATATTCCGCTCGATTTCATAAAATTCTTCACCCGTTATGCTCTAAGTGGAAGGGCCTGGGATCTTGTTCTTGAACAGAGGGTAATCTCGATAGACTAGTATATTTTTTGAGTTTTCACACAGCTATTCTTATTAACCAGCCTTTGGTGGTTTCCTTATCTGGCAGATTGCTTTCACAAGGCAAAAAGACTTTGGGAAGGAACAACGTGAACTTAAATGGGCTCATGCACAAAGAACCCTCCATGGACTGCAAGTACCAGACACGAAATTGTTTAGTGAAGCTACTAACTTCAATGAGCTCAATCAATTGGCTGAAGAGGCCAAGAGGAGAGCTGAAATTGCAAGGTACGGGTTGATCATAACAACGAGTAGTTAGTTACAGCTTCATGAATAGAGTAAGAATTATTGTGTTCCTGAATGGGACATTCATACTATCAGCACTTAGATGACCATTTTCTGATACTCGTTCAGTGTCTCCATCCCCCACACATCCCCCACCTCAACACCACCCCACACGCAGAAAAGGAAAAAAGAAAACGAAAAGAGGAAAGAGAAAGGGCTATAACTCAAAGTTTGAGCACTTCCCCTGGGCAATGTTGGTTTATGCTATGACATTTATAATGTTGATATGTTAACAGCCACGTACATGTTTCTCCTGATACATTTTGAATTTGTTATTTGGTTCAGGTTAAGAGAGCTTCGTACACTAAAAGGTCATGTTGAATCAGTGGTGAGATTAAAGGGTCTTGATATTGATACGATTCAACAAGCATATACGGTTTGAGGAGATAATCGAAACCTATTTGTTGGGTGCAATTTCTACTGAGGATGAAGCCATAACCAAAATGTGGTGTTAGCATCTTGGCTAGGAGTTTATTTTTGAATTTGTACCTTTCACTGGCCCTTAATGGTACCCAGATTGGGATAAGTTAAACACTCACTATGTCATAGTTTAATGTCCATATCCTCTTTTAAATTTTTGTTTCTCATGGTTTTGGTCCTGTTTCCTTCATTCATTTTTCTTGATATTGGTGCTTCCGAAGGGCAACATGAGCATGAGAAAAGTATTCTAGAACTGTGGCCACTCCTAAGGGCTTTTCTCATGCATATAATATGTTTTCTCCAAGGGAATCAATCCATTATTGGTCGAGGGCACCGATATCGTGTAGCATTGTGTAATTTAAAGATAAGTTATAAAATGTTCTCTTTTTGCCTTTTTTCCCCTTTCCAATTCTCCAGAATTGAGTTGATCAATTAAAGCCTAAACAGTTTGTTCATGAATACAAGGGACCTCAATGAGTATATGAATACTCAAAAACCCATATGCAGCAGGTCTCTTATAGTTCGCAGTTGAGACATTCAATCATGTGCGAAACACTTGAGAAGTGAAGATCGCTTTGCACAATCAGCGTTTTAGTGGAAAATCTGGCCTTCAAACGACGGCCCTCTCTGGTTTTTTGGTTTCCATTTCTACTGCATGACTGGTTTCTCCATCTCCCTTGTACCTATACCATTTGGCACATACTATGAAGTAGCAGACATTTAAGGAAACAAGAGCTGTAATGAGGAAATAGAAATAGTCTAGTCTCCCTTTGTTCAAGTCTTCTGGCAACCAATTTCCGGAAGGAGATCCTTCAGTTGTGTGATGGACTATTGATATCAGGAAACTATTCAAATAGCTCGATGATGCCATGCCAAGGAACAACAGTGATCCTGCAAAGCTTCTCATGTTTTCTGGGAATTGCTTGTAGTAGAATTCAATTTGTCCAATAGAAGCAAATGCCTCGGAAAGTCCTGTTAGTGAAAGCTGAGGAACCATCCATAACGCAGACATGGATGAAACCGCGCCTCTCTGAGAATGAAATCCTGGCATTGGCTTGGTGAGAGCTAGATTTCTCCTCCTCTCTTCAATAAATGCAGAAATAAGTGATGCTGGGACCATGAGGAATAAACCGGTTCCCATTCGTTGAAGCATTGTTATGCCCCCTTCTTTTCCTGTGAGCCTGCGCATACATGGAACTAGAACTCTATCGTAAACAGGTACAAAGAGGGTCAGGCTTAACATGGAGAAGATGGTAATAGTTGCAGCAGGTATTTGAAAGTTGCTGTTTCCTAGGTGTCTATTGGACTGCTCTGCCTGGAAAACTACGTATTGTTGCTGTTGAATTAGTCCAACGTGGTAGACTATCGCTGCAGCCCATATTGGAATAACTCTGAACACGCATTTTGCTTCTTCCACTTGCTGCATGGTGCAGAGTCTCCAGATATTAGTAGCTGCTCCATCTGCATTGATTTCATCCTCTGGTGTGATAATTGCTGCTTTGTCCAGAATACTGTACAGCAGAGCTTTTTGTTAGCAGGTGAAAGATATTGTTCAACACAACCATTTTCTAGGTATTGAGATGTCAAATTTCACATTTGTCCACATTCATTACTGCCTATGCAGTGGCGGTGCTCCTTTTTACTTTTCTTCGCTCCCTGCCCTGACAAGTGCCGCGTGCCTTACTTCTCAAAGACTGGCTTTTTCAATGTTTCAAGAAAAGCTCGTTGAAGATCTTGAAAGCCATTTATAGTATTGGTTAATTATTGATCAATAGTATAAAGAACCTTAGTTGGTTAATTGCCAGTTTGGATAGGATACCTATTGATGACTGATGATGGATAGACAAATAAATAAGATACAGAGCGGAATGATTGCAGAGTGTCTTAGGTCTCTTACCTGAACTGCTGTGTATATGGAAGCTTGGAGTTGATGGATTTAGGGGGTGTATAATTGAAAAGAGAAAACCATGGCTGCTCCGGTAGCTTTAGCCGCCTTTTCTTGAATGCAGCCACCATGACCTGGGCTATACTTGCCAAGGGACTGCCCTCAGGCTTAACCATAACATATATCTTTGTACCAGCAAAGAAGATAAAACATGACATCAACATGAAAATTGCTGGAATCCCCAACCCTAGACCCCAGTTTACATCAGATTGCACATAGACCACCAGTGTCACTGATACCATCTGAGCAAAAGTTATGGTAAAAAAGTACCAGTTGAAGAAACTATTGATGCCCCTCTTTCCAGATTCAGTACAGGGATTAAACTGGTCTGCCCCAAAAGCCAAATTACAAGGCCTAATTCCACCAGCTCCAACTATCATGAGTGCAAATCCACTCAGCAGAAAAGCCATTTGCCCCCACGTTGGCCCGATACAGGGGCTTTCTTCTGCTCCACAGTGAGGTGGATGCAGCTTCTTAATGGCTGCTGTTAAGGTAATCAGAAGCAATCCCTTCAACAGAAAAGATTTTCAAACATCAGATTTGGAAGTTCTTGAGATTCTTTCCTCTCAGACTTTACTTCAAGAAGTAACTTCTGCAAATTTCGAATGAAGTAAAAATACCAGAGAACAAGTAATGGAAGCAAATCCCAGAGTCTTGTAACGACCAAAGTACGTGTCACAAAGGAAAGCTCCGATTAATGTAGCAAAATTGGTGGTTCCATTGAAGACATTAAGTAGAGTTGCAGCTGTAATACGTTTCATGTTGAATACTGAGGTGAGATAAACCAGAAGATTCGATAGGGTACCAATGGCTCCAAGCTTCTCAAATGTCTCATTTCCTGGAAAAGAAAAAAAAAAAAATGAAAATGCAAATCATGAAGAACTCAGAACCAAATAATAATCAAACCTCGTACACATATGGGATTTATAAATTTGAAACCTATAATATAAGGCATAGCTCTGATTCCTCTGTAGTTAAACTTGGGATCTTCATCCTCAATCACCTTACTCTCCATGGTCTCTTTCTCATTCTTCTCCATGTTCATCTCCATTCTCCTACTTCACACTCCCCGGCTCAGCAAAAGGGAATCTATATATATAGTCCAAAGAACATCAGATGATATCTCACATGCCCAACTAACCTATCATTCAATTGATGGCACATTACGTATTCAGTATAGACAAATTATACTACTAATGTGAAAAGCAGTCATCAGTATAATTAATTTAACTCGTCTTGAATCCTATACATTTCAGTACAATCCCATTTTGCTGCTACTTCCCTCTGTTAGACTGTTTTTGTCTGCAAGTGCAAATATGTGGTTATGCTGGAACCACCATTTCACACAACAATAATGATATGCCTGTAAAGCGAGAACGGTCAAGGAGATTGGTTAAATTGCGTGTCTGTACCATGTCAAGTTGGTGAAGACTTTGATTGAGGAGGGAAAAGCTTTAGAAAAGGGCATTTTGTTCTTCAAATTCAAGATTTCCATCGCTAGACGCATCTTTCACATTTGAGATCATGCCTAACCCAGAAAATGATTGATATATCAACATTTTGGATGGTATTCTCTGTTGTCTTTTGGAACAGGATAATTAGTAGTTCTAAACTATCTCTAATGTTAGTTAAGTGGGATATGAAACAAGTCAGATTGATTAGGGATGATTCTATTAATTTTTAATTTTAATGCTGATTAAGACCTGTGGCAATGTGTTTAGTGCTCAGGTACTGCAGAATTTGTAATTTAACAACCACACTAAAGTTTGGTAGCTGAAGCACTTAGCCCACTTGGTACAATTATTCCTTTTCTTTTTCTCCTTCTTTTATAATATATATTTTTCGATTCAAATATATATCGATTCTTTCTTTTTTTCTTTGAACACTCAAAAGAAAGGGAAAAGAAAGAAAAAAGTTCACTTAGTTGGCTAGTTGAAGCCCTTATATCTCGTGTTTAGCATTGAATTAATAATTTACTAGTTTTTTACGTTTGTTTGTGACCTATAATATTTTTAAATAATAAAATACATTTATTGTTGTTTAATCCACTAATATCAATAATATCTTTAGGTCACAATTATTTTGATCCAAATCAGGACAAAATTATACGAGAGAGGAATATTATTTGCTTAATTTATAACAATGATTTTCTAAGGTAATAATAAACCGCTAATAAATTTATTAATAAATGCAATTAAACCTTATCCAACATTTTCGTCCAAGTCACGAAGTGAAGTCAAAGCTAATCAGTTTAAAGTGAAGTCAAGTATAGCACATAAAGGTGCTTATATTGAACTGTTGACCCAGTCAAAAGCCGATTGTACTGTCGACCACTGTGGACCTTGAGGTACCTATGTTTAACATCATTTACTTACGAAATTACTAAATGGTCCATTACCTCTTTTATTTTTATTTTAACTTTTTCTTTTCTTTTTTATTTCAAAAACCCTTTTTTCTTTTCTTTTCAATTAATTGAGGAAAGAGTTGTAGATCAAGAAAAACTGTACATGAGCATAGCCTCATCGAACATGTTGGGGCATGGTCTAATAAGAGATTGGTGGGAATTTAATTTCTTTTTTTTAACTTGAATATTAATTTTAAATTTAAATTTTTAACCATATGAGCTCGAATAATTATGCGTTTGGCTCGAAATGTCATGAACCAGAAATTGCATTCAAGATTTAGATATAAATCGAACTCGAGTCTATATAATGTTAATTGAATATTTTATAATTTGGCTCCACTCAACTTGTGAGGAACCTACGAGAAGAATAAAAAKAAATTAATTGAGTGAATAAATGAAATTGCATACAAGAAATGGAAAAAGGGAATAACAAAACAATATTTAGCAAATTAAACTACTACTGTATGATTATATCATGCCCTGAATTATATATGGATAAGCAGAAGTTCTTCCCCAAGTGCAGAACCAAAAAAAAAAAAAAATGTTGTGGGGTCTAATTGTAAAGAATTATATGTTAAAGAACAAAATTACAAAATTTAYAATTTTGCAATTATACCATGTTTATACAATTTTGGATTCTTGAATTTACACCAGGACAGAACTCGGGTTGAAAAAATTACAAGTGCTTATTGTGCTAGATGTCTATATTCACAACAAAAGAAAAAAAAAATCTTAAAATTTGACCTTTTGCACCTCATAAGGTTTTCAAGATTCATCATATAGTCTTTTTTTTTTTTTTTTTAACACCATCGAAAATTGTTCAAATTGTCGGGTTGATTTTATAACATTGTTTGGCAAAACGTTATCCTTATAATTTGCTTCCCCAAATGAGTATCGTTTTTTGTTAGATTAACCTCAAAATTCTTTCAACAATGCAATCACAAGTAGCGATTGAATAAGCAACTTTATTTTTATTTAAGAAGACACTTATCAATTGCTTCTAGTTCTCGAATTACCAAAGGAATATTTTCGATTTGTACTTATAAAATCAAAGTTCAGATTTTATATTTAGCACTAGCCAATAGAATTTTTTTTTTTTTTGAAAGGTGACCAAATAAATGTTTAAGTTAGAATAAGTTAGAATAAAAGTATTTAAACTCTTCAACCTCAATATCAACAACATCCAGAGGACTGAATGCAAGGGATATTAAAACCTAGAAGCTCCCATTAGGTGGAGTATAGAGACCTGAGGAGACTGTCATTTTTGCAAGAGACCTTCTGGTGGAGCATAGAGGTGTTGTGGCTGGGGAGGTAAGGCAACCTGTTTCTATGGCTGCGGATAAGCKTCAAGTACAATGGAGGGCACCAGAGGCAGGAGTTAAGTKGAATGTCGACGGGGCATGGGCGCTGAAATTTGTAGGTATTGGAGTGATAGTTCGGGAACCAAATGGAGAGATAGCTGCAGCTTTGGCGTCAAGGGTTTATGGTGGTACCAGTGCTGAGCATATTGAGTTACTTGCAATCGAAAGAGTCTACAACTTGCTGAGGAATTTGAGCTGGATTGTTTCTCCTTGGAGACTGATTGTTTAAGAGCTATTCTAAAAATTCAGAGGGACGAAATGGACAACTCTCCTCTTGGTGCTATTGTTCAAAATATTAAATGGAAATCACATTCCCTTGGTCTGAGGGGAATTAACGCATATGGGCCGTCTAGGCAACRAACCTGCAAACCTCTGGGCACAATTGCGATGTAGATTAGAGAATGAGTTTCTTTGGATGGCTGATGCCCCTTTTATTGTAACTCAAGCTATTCTAGCTGTTTCGGCTATGGCTTAATGCAAATTGTTTGTTTGGTTTATTTAAAAAGAAAAACACCCATTAGGTTCAAACATTCAATCATTTGGTATAACACTCYAAYACGAAAGTAATCTGAAAGCCTGCAATATTTTCTTGAATTTTACTAATATTCGAATATTTCATCAAATGCAGTAATACARTCTAGGTGTTTACTGCAAAATCTGGACTTCAAACGATGGCRTTGTCTGGTTTTTTTGTTTCCATTTCCACTGCTGGACTGATTCTGATTCCTTCCCCCTTGTACCTATACCATTTGGAACAAACTACAAAGTAGCACGCGTTTAAGAAGAGACTGCCAGTAATGAGGAAATAGAAATAGTCTAATCTCCCATTGTTTAAGTCTTCTGGCAACCAATTTCCAGATGGAGATCCTTCAGTTGTACGATGAACTATTGATATCAGCAAACTATTCAAATAGCTCGAAGTTGCTATGCCGAGGAACAAGAGAGATCCCGCAAAGCTTCTCATGTTTTCTGGGAACTGCTTGTAGTAGAACTCAACTTGGCCAATGGCAGCAAATGCCTCGGCAAGTCCTGCTATTGCAAGCTGCGGAACCATCCATAACGCAGACATGGATGAAACCGCGCCCCTCGCAGAATGAATTCCTGGCATTGGTTTGGTGAGAGCTAAGTTCCTCCTTTTCTCTTCAATAAATGCAGATATCAGTGTTGCAGGGACAGTGAGGAACACACCGGTGCCCAGTCTTTGAAGGACTGTGATGCCCCCTTCTTTTCCTGTAAGCCGATGCATAGATGGAACTAGAATTCTATCATATACAACTATAAAGAAGGCCATGCTTAACATGAAGAAGATGAAGTAAGATGCAGCAGGTATTTGGAAGTTGCTGTTTCCGAGGTATCTATTGGATTGCATTGCCTGGAAAACTACGTATTGTTGCTGTTGAAGTATTCCAATATGGTAAAACATGGCTGCAGCCCATATAGGAATCACTCTGAAAACACACTTTGCTTCTTCCACTTGTTGCATGCTGCAGAGTCCCCATGGATTAACAGCTGATCCATCTTCATTGATCTCATCCTCTGGTGTGGTAATTGCTGCTTTATCGAGAAATCTGATAAGAAGAGCATCTTTCTTAGCAGGTGTAGCAGGTGGACATTTTTTTTTTTCCAGAAATCATTTGAGTATCATACATTTTTGGTAGCTTTGAGCTATCAAATTTCGAGTCTCAGATAGAATTTTGGGTTTCCGAAGAAAAATTTGTCTCCAATAGGACAAGGAGAAGTCCCTTGTAAATCATTTGAACAGTTCTTTGAAGATCTTGAAAGGCATTGATTGGTTAGTTTAATTATCGATCAAGATTCTAGTTTAATTATCACTACCACGATGATGTAGGCTTGCATGGATACTTTTATGAATAGTAATTACAGTAACTAAAACAAGAAAATGATAAAAATTTAAAATTTACACATATATAAAATGATACATTTGAAAAAGGTTATCGTATTCTTATTCAAATCGACCTCTTTAATCACAATAATTGCTATTAGAATTATAAAGAACCACTACAATCTTGATAGAACATCACAACTCGCATAATATTAAATAGATGATCAATGAATGAAATAAATAGCTGATCAATGAGAATAGAAGACGACAAGCAAAATCAATGCATCMTCTCTTGAAACAATTGCTGATTGGATTAGGTTTCATACCTGAATTGCTGTGTATAATGAAGCTTCGAGTTGATGGACTTAGGCGGTGTATAATTGAAAAGAGAGAGCCATGGTTGCTCCGGTAGCTTTAACCGCCTTTTCTTGATCGCAGCCACAATGACTTGGGCTAAACTTGCCAAGGGACTGCCCTCAGGCTTCACTATTACATACATCTTTGTACCAATAAAGAAGATAAGACATGATATCAACATGAAAATTGCTGGAATTGCCATTCCTATGCCCCAACTTACATTAGATTGCACATAGACCACCAGTGACACTGATACTAACTGAGCAAAATTTACTGCAAAAAAGTACCAGTTGAAGAAACTTTGGATACTCCGTTTYCCAGAATCTGTATTAGGATTAAACTGATCTGCTCCAAAAGCCAAATTGCATGGCCTAATTCCACCAGCTCCGACTACCRTGAGAGCAAATCCACTTAACAAAAACGCCAATTGCCCCGACGTTGGTCCAATACAGTGGCTCTGTTCTGCTCCACAGCGAGGAGGATGCAGCTGCTCTAGTATTGCTGTTAAAGCTATCATAAGCAACCCCTGCAACCAAAAAAAGGATTTCCAAAAATCAGATTTGAAGCTTTTGATGCACAAAATGTAAGTTCTTTCGAACTATCAGTTTCTCCGAACTCAGAGATTTGTAATCTCCAAGTTTTCGGACATGGCGATGATGAAAGAGTTCTATCAAGAATTGCGGTATTTGCAATTTGTTCATGAAGTAAAAATACCAGAAAAGCAGCAAAGGTAGCAAATCCCACGGTCTTGTAGCGACCGAAGTATGTGTCACARAGGAAAGCTCCGATTAATGTAGCAAAATTGGCGGTTCCATTGAASACATTGAGTAGAGTTGCAGCTGTAATACGTTCCATGTTAAAAACTGATGTGAGATACACCAAGAGATTCGATTGGAGACCAATGGTTCCAAGCTTCTCAAAGGTCTCATTTCCTGGAAAATATAGAAGTCTTTAACTCATCATCAGGAAAGAATATAAAGGAAAACCTCCTGAAAATTCGCAGAGTCCTTCACAAACCTATAATATAAGGCATGGCTCTGATTCCTCTGTAGTTAATCTGGRGCTCTTCATCTTCCACAAGTGTTGGTTCCTTGGGATTACCCTCCATGGTCTCTTTCTCGTACTTCTTCATAGTATTAGTTCTGTTTACTGAGCTCTGCTCTGCAAGAATTTCATATATATAAGCCAAAGGAATAAGCATGTTCATGTCAGCTAAACATTCAATTGTACAGATTGGCTCATTAATGCTTTTGTGGGTCGCTGACGCAGGAAGGGGTGGGGATGGCGCACAATGACGGGAGAGATTCCTCCTCTTTTATTTCTTTGTTTTTTCCCCCGCCATCTCTCTTATATATATTAATTAATTAATTTAAATAACGCAACGTGATATTTAAGTTCTATATAATTATTTCAACTAAAATTTTAATTGGCATAAATATATATGGTTTCTAGTACTCGTGTATTCGTTGGTCTGATAATTTGACTGTAAAAAAAATAATTGAGAAAATTAGTTATTGGACTAACATTGATTATGTGACTCAATAAGTAAATCAAAGAAATTATCATACATCTCTTATAATAAAATTAGAAAGAAATACTTTTTAAAAATTATTCCCGTAATTATAGTCCTATTTATCCACAATATTATAGGTAAWTTTTTCGTCTTAACACGGTCYAATATTATATTATCTTTGCTAGCAATCGAATTATCTTATTTGAGTTGACACATATAATCATACTTATTAATTAAAGGCATTACGTGGGATGTCATGCCTGAGTAGAACTCACATCCTCTCTTTTGACTCGAACTAAGTAAAGAATTTTGCCATAAGTAAGACCCTATTTGATAGCTAATTTAGCGCTTATTATTAAAGAGTTTATAAAATTAAGACCATTTAATAATATAATTTTAAAATGTCTTGATATTAAATAATTTTTAATTCCTTCTATACATTTTAATTCACGATATACTAATTTAATATATTAAGACATAATAGACTTCAATTTTTAAATTTACGTTATTTTTCAGACTTTGAACTCTAGTCAACATATTTCAAATTTCAATCAGTTTATTAAATGAGGCCTAAGTTTGCACATTAATTAATGCAAGAGAGATAGTCGAAAAATTGAGATCACGTTAGGCCTTAAAGTCTTTATCGATTTTTAGGTTTTTTGGTATTTTTGGAATTGATCTCTGTTATATTAATTAGGCTTTAGTAATAATTCTTATCAAATTATAAGATTATTTCTATCTTATTAGTCGAGGTTTAAGGTAAGTCTAATATGATTAAGATGTATATTTTTCTATTTATGAGACCTCCGTATTTATGGTTTTTTTAACTAATACGTAATATTATAAATCAAATTCGAAATTTTCTTAATTAAACTTGATTGGTGTGCGTGATTCGAAACTTTCTTTCTTAAAGAAAATCAAAAGTTCGAAGGTATTAAAATAACATATGAATATTCAATTACAAATGAAAAAAGTAGTACTAGAAATGTGACACACAATTACGTATATGAAAATTTCCATGCGATTATGACTAATACAATTGATGAGCATATAATATATGATAATTCAATTAATTAAAATATTTTATTATTAGATAATAAATCATGTATTTAATAAAAAATCCATGCCTCCTGATATATAAAAAGAAAAATTAGTATAAAATGACAATAATAACATCTCCTTTTTATTTTAATATTTTTTAAAAAAACACGTGCTTTTAAAACTAGAGAAGGTGAGAACAATAAAAAAAAAAAAAAAATACAATATGACAATAACAGCGTCCGGGTCACCCATTTTTCAATCCGTACTGGTTTTTAAGGATTTCTTAAATGAAATCATAGACAATGTCAGTAGTGGCCACTTTGCGGTTTGACTCAAACGTTACCATCCAATTTTCAAACAGTTTGGTAAGGTCGAATAGATCTAAATCGTTGCGGTTCTCTTTCTTTATTTTGTTGTTCTCAATACTCGAAATCCAAAATCTTTGATTTCTATTGAGGTCGAGTCGAGTGGAGTCCTATAAGGAAGATAAAACTTATTTAACGTTATTTGATCCATTCATAATATAAAAATTCAAAATACTTCTTATTTTAAATTAAAAAATATCAATTTTCTTATATCATCAATAATTACTCTACTTATTTTTTGTGGACTAGTGCCATTATGATGAATTGAAGTTGCAGTCAACAATTATGGTATGCCTGGAAAGCAAGAGTGATGAGATTGGCTCAAACAGTCTTAGTCAAGTCGGCACAAGGACACTTTTTTCTTCTTTATGCAAGAAATGAAAGAATTCCACCATGGAGTGTGTCCACTTGATTTAGTATTTTCTCTCATAGTTTGGAACTCAACTTTCACCTTCACTTCCTCTTATATGTCCCTGTCTTCCTAGAGATTTTTTAATACAATTTTATTGGATTCGAGATATTTTAATATACTTTTTTACTTTATTTTTTTATTGTAATAATCAGAACACGATATGTATATATAATGATTTTTAAAATAAAGGAAAAAATATTTAAGGAATTAAAAATATATACACGTTATGCTCTTATTAGTTTAGATGGTGTGTGGGAAAGAGAGTGTAATAGGCAAATATACTAGAACATCTCCAACATTTTTATTGCTACACTCCCTCCGACGTACCATATGTAAACCTATCAAAGCATGACATATAAATATGCTTAACTCCTCCAACTTTTTTTTTTTTWATTTTCCCTCTATCTAGAAGTTCTATATTAGGCTCCTAATGCTAATTATTTGGTATGCAATTAGATAAGTATGATGAAACATGTCTAATGGATTATGGAGGGAAGTATTGCTTCTAATTCTAATGTTGATTGTGACATACCGCATTAGTTAGTGCAGAGTTGGAAAATGATTAGCTACCAATTACTGGTATTTGGTAGATATTTGCCTATTGACTAACTTTAGCCCTTTTGCCAATTTCGTCCGTTCGTTGCTAAACATGATTATACAAATCATACTTTACTAATTGTGTTTGTAAAAATCCAAATAAGGATAGTTTAGTAATTTTATTCTCAACGAAATTTTGAATTGGTAAATGAATAGAGTCACCATAACATCTAGTTACAAGGGTTTTTGATTAGTCTGGCCTTCTTTTTTAGAATTGAGGCTCATTTTTTGCTGCTTATGGTCATAATGCTCTCCTGCCAAGTGTTGTATGGTATTTGTGTTTGATTCGGCTTTTGTGTTTCGTTGCRCTTAGAAAGGTTAGTTTATTGGCACCGATGAATCTTCTGAAAGAGGAAATGATGGCTTGTGAAATGGCTAGGGGATCGACGAAGGTGGGGTCGAATATGAGGCTACTCGAGGTTTAGAGAGTTTGGTGGAAAGGACTAATACAAGCAAAAGGAAAGAGAAGGAGGAAATTGCTCTACCGCGGGCTCTAGAGGGTGCGGCAAGGGGCAAGAAGAAGAGGTTGAAGAAGATCCGAGGGATAATTTCTGGAGAGGGGCAGATTGCAAGCTTGGTAAASGGGTTCGTGATGTGGAGGCTGCCTTGGGTTAGAAGGTACCGAAATTTGGAGGTTTAGTGGCCGTTTGGCATAGATAACGATGATGCTAGGCGCGATATTTCGAAGAGATATATAGCTTTGAACATTGTTCCCGAGGAGGGATGTGCAGCATCCAACTTCTAAGTTCTACCCAAATTGGGATTTATCAGTAGATCATCGTGCTGTGGCGTATACTGGAATGATGAGTGATCAGGAAATTGTAAATTACTCTTGTGTGGTCAGGGGGCAGAATCTTGTGATGCTCGGGGAGGTTTTGAATAGCAAGCAATCCAAATATTAAAAGGTATGTATTTAACTTACGTGTATTATTAGAATAATCTAATTTCTACTTTTATTAAACTTTATATTTAAATCTTTAACACTTATTAATTTACGATCTTTTTAGTTAACGTGCAATTATAGAAACCTTATGGTCTAAAGTGAAACTACTTAAAGTAATAATTTTTATTTATAATTGATAAATTAAATTACATTTTCATTACCATAATATAAAAAATTAAAGCTTATAATGAAATGTGAAGTATAATGGGTACTTGAAAAAAGAAAAGAAAACACCAAAAACAAAGACAAAAGCAGACAAATCCAATTGGGTTAATGATTTAAATCCTAAATTATTGCATACTACTTCGATTGTTTCACGAATTAGAACAAAACTCTAAAACGTATACTCACTCAATTCCAAGTGAACTAATTAATCCTAACCTAGTTTCAAATGAAGAAGGATTACCCAATTTTAGTTTTCAAATGCTGACCTCTCCTTAATCTTTTCCTATGAACCTAGTCGAGTAGGGATTGCGACTTACTGTTTTCTAATTAGATTAGCTTTCTTGATTTCCTAATGTATCGTAAGCGATTGAATTTATGATATTCTTTTCCTAATCAGATTAGGTTTCTTGGTTTCCGATGTCTTCTTATATAATGTAGATTGAAGATTGGTCCTGATTTTGTACCCACTTAGAATTGCTCTACCCTTGTCAGTCTGTTTTTTCTAAGTTTTCCTAGGTGTTTTCTGGTGTCTAACGGATTGCTTTGAACAAGTTTAACGCAATCGGTCGACAATCCATGAGCATGGCACCGGAGGATTTAATGTGCGAGGACCATAACAAAGATGACGAGCTGTTGCAGGCAGTGGAGGAGTTGAATTGGGAGCTCGTCGTGGAATTGATCGAGGCTCGCAAAGGCTTCATACACGGCTTGTTAGTGTGCTTCTGCGGTGCATTTTTCATGGTGCCGGTGCCAGATTTTGTTAAAAGAAGCAAACAAGAAGCTCGCATGGAAATTCCAATAATCTTTTATTCACTCGCCTTCATCGTTTGCTTCTTGGCCGGACTCTCATGCATCTTCCAGTACATCAAACTGCGGATTCACCATATTAAAAAACTAAACAATACTATCGCTCTCATGGCGGCTATCGCCGAGGTGGAGGAGGATGAGGAGGTTAAAGAGTACAAAGCAATCAAAATGCGTGTGGAGGAGTTGAAAGCCGAGCACCACCGCTATATGGAGTATTTCGAGGCCTTTCGAGGGTTAGTATCCTTCTTATCATTGGGCTTATTGACATGGCTAGCGGGCAGCTTTTTGGCGGTTTTGTTGCTMGAGGAAGACGACATGGCTGGAGTATTCACCACAACCGGTTATGTTATGGCTGGAGCGTTCATCATAACTRGTTATGTTCTTGGCTAGCTCCATCGGTTGCTCTCTGTAGTAGTAGTATTATAAAACATGTACCTATTTGCTTCCTTTTTCCTTTTTTCCTCCACCACCCCCTCGCCCTCCCCCCCCTCCCTGAAGAGATGAAGCTATTTACGGTTTTTTTTTTGGATATATTAATGAAAGTTTGATTAATGTCCTCGTAGGCCGATAAGGTTATTGCTGGTTCTAGATATTTTAGATGATATGGGCCCATAATGTGTCATGGGCCGGGCTGAGATTCACAAGTTTTATTTCATCTTAGTCCAACTGACAGTGATGAGGTAGTGTTTTACTGTTTCAACCTGCTGCTATAATCTTTTTCCTTTTTTTTAATTTTATTTATTTATTTATTGGGGTTACATGTCCAAAAATTTCAACAAATTGAAACCAGAAGGGTAGAATCCATCATTACTAATATAAAAGGGAAATCGTGATTCTTCTTCTTTTTTATTTTTTAATTTATCCTGACAAAAGGGACATAAAATAATTTTAAAATATATATTATATATATTTTTATCAATAAAAACTACTAAAATCATCATCGTGTAAAGGCTTATTTACMCCATTAATCAAGCGCGACTAAACAGCGRAAATAATTATAACTTTCTTGAAGTAATTAAATGCCTACCATCTAATTCTAATTAGTGACGCCATTAACGACGTGAAAAAATAATCATAACTTTCTTAAAGTAATTAAGTGTCTCATAACAGTAATCAAGGTTTGGTCTTGCTGTTCATACATACTTTAAGGCCTAAAGAGGCTGTGATATAGAAAGAGAAGCACATAGTGCAAGGCAAAATTCATATTTGAGAATAAATCTGCATCTCAAACACGAGATTTTTCTTCAGAGTYGTGCAATTTCTCCATGGCCAATTGAGGGATTTTCTCAGTTTCTTTATATTTGTACCATTTCGAACATAAGAGAAAGTAGATCAAATTCAAGATCTCCAAAGCTGCAATTAGATAATAAAAGTAATCCAATCTTCCTTTGTTTAGATCTTCTGCTAACCAACTTTCTCTTCCTCCTCCTCCTGTTGTTTTCTGAACTATTGATGATAACAAGCTACTTAAATAACTTGATCCGGCAATGCCACAAAAAACCAGGGCCATGGCCATGCTTCTCATGTTTTCTGGACATTGTTTGTAGAAGAATTCATTTTCACCAATTACGGTAAATGCTTCAGAAAGCCCTGATAATGTTAACTGCGGTATTAGCCACAAGCCTGACATGGAAGAAATGGTGCCTTTCCTAGGTTCAAAGCCTAATGTTGGCCCTGAAAGAGCCATGGTTCTTCGTTTGTTTTCGACCAGGGCTGATGCTATCATGGTGAAAACAGATAATAACATGCCAATTCCCATTCTTTGTAAGATTGTGATACCACCTTCCTTTCCTGTTAGTTTCTGTAGCCATGGTACGAGGATTCTGTCAAAAATTGGTATCCAGATTGTGAGGGCTAGCATGGCAATAACAATGTAAGAAGCTGCTGGAATCTTGAAGTTGCTAGTGCCAAAACGCCTGTCTGCTTGAAGTGCTTGGAACACAACATAATTCTGCTGTTGAACCACAGAAACAAAGTAGATAATTCCTGCTATCCATATGGGAAGCACCCTGAATAAGCATTTGACTTCCTCCACTTGTTGGATACTGCAAAGTCTCCATGGATCCATGGCTGATCCATCAGAGTTAAGCTGATCTTCAGATGTTATAATGGAAGCTTTGCTCAGAAATCTGAATAGAACATCATCCATCAGTAAGGTGAAGTAACAGACCCTTTAATTCATTAACAGGAGAAAGAACTTAAGTTTTCAAGAGTGTTTTGGGGACAGTACCTGAACTGATCAGTATAGGAGATCCTGGAATTGATAGAACTTGAAGAAGAATTACTGTAAAGTGAAAGTTTTGGTTGCTCTGGTARCTTCAGTTTCCTTTTCTTGATTGCAGAAACCACAACCTGTGCCACACTTGTTAATGGACTTCCTTCGGGCAAGACTCGAACATAAATTCTCGTACCCAGGAAGAAGGTGGCACACGAGAGGAACATCAGAAATGTTGGAATGGCTAATCCAATGGACCAGCTTATATTTGATTGAACATAGACTATGATTGTTAGAGAGACCATCATGGCAAATGTATAGGTGAAGTAATACCAATTGAAGAAGCTGTTTATCCCTCTTCTTCCTGAATCTGTATTGGGATTAAACTGATCAGCTCCAAAAGCTAAATTACATGGCCTTATGCCACTGGCTCCTACTATCAAGAATGCAAATCCACTTAATAGAAATGCCATTTGCCATCCTGTTGGGCTATTGCATATGCTCCCTTCTTCTTTCCCACAAGCAGAAGGGTGCAGATTTCTGACTGATGTTAGTGTTAATATAAGCATACCCTGCAGTTAAACAAATGAATCAAGCTTTGCACCCAATTTTCCAGCTCTGTTAAGCATATATGGTACAAGATTGGTAGTAAGAGAAGTGCTCACCAAGAAAGAGGAAACTGAAGCAAACCCCAAAGTGTTGTATCGGCCAAAATAAGTATCACAAAGGAAAGCTCCAATCAGGGTACCAAAGTTGCAAGTGCCATTGAAGACATTGATGAGATTGGTTGCTGTAATAGACTTCATGTGAAAAACAGAAGTCAGATAAACTAATAGGTTTGATGATGTTCCAATGGTTCCCAGCTTCTCAAATGTCTCATTTCCTGCACATTTTTCATGCAATTAACAACACAGGCTCAAAAATTAGTTGAAAAGGGAACTTCTTGAATTGAAGCATCAAAACTCACCTATGACAAAGGGCATAGCTTTAATTCCTCTATAGTTGGGCTCCCTCTTTGAAGTTTCCTTCTCTTGATTGTCCATCCTCTTTCAACTTCTTTCAAACTTTGATACTTCTTAATGACCCTGGAATCTGGAGGCCAAAGTTTGAAGGAAAATGAGTTGAGATGATAATACTTTGAGCTAGATTCCCCTTATATATAAAGCTTATCTCCAACTTTGAAGTTTGAAAATGAAATGCATATTTTCTTTTGTCCTTTGTCACTAACATCCATATTGCCTGGAGTTCAAATGTTTATACTGATCATCCATTTTTAAAATAATGCTCAAGACAAATTTTGCTACTATATAAGAACATGAGCTAATTATAATATATTCTTATTATGTTAATTATAATACCATACGTGTATATATATTTTAATTTTTAAACTAATTATTTTTTAAAGACACATTTATATTATTATTCATTTACTAAAAAAGATATTAAAAATATACTAAAAAATTCGATGAACTAGGATTACCTCTCACCGGCCATTTTTATTGGAGGCTCCTGTTCTGGATCATTGCCGCACTCTATGTTTGTGACAAATTATGAGGGGTCAAATCCCTCAATAATAGAGGGTAGCACCAAAAATAGAAATTGATTACGCAGCCACATGCACGCTCTGTTTGTTGCTTTCCTTCCCTGGAAGAAAGACGTTGGATAGTACTAAAGACTAAAGTGCATTTCTTGTAGTAGAGAAGGTGAAGAAGAAAAGGATGTCATATACTTGGAATAAATAAAATTTAAATAGGTTTAAAGCATATTTTCAACCCGATAATTTATAATTTTATTCGTGAAACCCTGAATCAAGATTTTTTTAAAATAAGAATTAAATTTATAATAATTCTATAATATTTTTACTTGTATCTTTATGATTAAATTTGAGAAAATGACCAAATATATGATATTTTGATTTCTATAGGCAGAGTGAATATGATTACCTTTTAACACGATACGCTGAAGGCTGAAATTATAATTATTTTTTATTACGTTCTTTTTTCTTTATAAAAATAATATGGATTGTACTCAAAAATTAATTTATATAAATTTGGAAATAAGAATAACTATCTATGTGTTCCAATGATTGATTGTCTTTGAACATGACAAAATATGAGCCGTGTGTAGTTGAAATACATGATATGATTGACAATTCAACGGAAAAGTCAAAGATATGTTACGGCTCAAGGTAGGTGCATAATTTTTCTAAAACGAACGCGATTTAAGTATTATAAGATTATTTATTATTTCAAAATTTTGGCATATTTCGACCAAAATTTCCTTGCTTCTCGATGATTAAGAACAAAAGAATAAATTTTAATTAAGGTTTGGATGATTAAGTTTTGTTGGCATTGAAGGACTTTCARTTGTAATGCATTGTTATAACTCTCCTTTGAAAGTTCTTTTTCGGTAAATGACAAATAAATATAAATAATAATTTAATGATTTAAGAATTTAAGAATTTACTTAACATCGTTCAAAATAATTTTTATGGATGAAAAGACTATTACATTCATTTCATAATATATGTCATTTTAGATCCGTGCACATAAATTAAATTATTGAATATAATGATGTCTTTAATTCGTCTGAATTCGATCAATTAATTTTCATTTTTCCTCTCTCTTTCTCTCTCTCTCTCTCTCTTCATCTTAAATTAAATCCACAATCTCCATTTAAAGCTCTCTTGCAAAGTATTACATAAGAGAAGGTTAATTAGTTAATTTTATGTAATATCAACTAAAATAAATTTTTTCTAAATTAATAAATTAAGGTTTTAGTTAGGAACACGTATAATAAGTGCTATTGAGATGGTCCACATATATCTTAATTATGCATTGTAACATGAACGAAAAGTTAGCACCTTTTATCTCTTGATCGCGATCTAGGAAAACTAGTATAACTAGACATGAATTCAAAAATCGATTCATGATTTGCTTAGTTCGAATTTTATCCCAACTCTTACTTATAATTTGTTTAGATCTATTTTGGAAGCATAAATTGTCTGATGAAAAATAGTTTGATCTAGACTTTTTCACTTGTGTTTTTTCTTTTACTTTATTCATATAAATAATTATCCATGCATGGTAAGAGATAAGCCTATTGGCGGGCGATCTCTTGTGTTCATTGATTTTAAAGTTTGGGCGATATTATTAAAATAGTAAGATTCAGATTATTTTATATATTGTTAAATAGATTATGATGTGTATATTTTTACTTTTTTAAGATGAAGAAAATAAGAGTTAAAATTGATTAAAAATGTATATATATCTTGTGTTTTATTGATTATTTACTAATATATATTAAAATTCAACAATGTATTTTTATTCATTCGTTGACCATTTGAGTATGCCTTTCTAATTCTTCTAGTAACCATGCCTGCTTGCTTCCTGCCCGTCTAGCACATGTCCTCCCAAGGCAGCCGCATCGGCCTCTCTTATCCTTTTGGTTTCGCAGCCGTTTCTTTTTTTTTTTTTTTTTAATTTTTTTTCTGCTTTCTTCTTTTTTTTAAGTGACCTTTTTCTCACCATTCCCTTGACCTTGGGAACGACCCATTTTGATGCTTTTCCCTTTCTCGTATGCATCCTTTTCTGCTTTCTTTAATTCCTATCTTTCTCCTTCTTTCTTGTGAACGCTTTCTCTTTATTTTTTATTTAAATTTATTCTTTTCTATTCCTTTTATATCACTCCTTCTTATTGCCTAAATTATTGGTAAGCCTTTGTTAATCTCAATTAAGGAATATTATTCCACTTATGAGTAAAATACTCACTTTACCTCTTCTCCTCTCCATAAACGGATCTATTGGAATTGAGCCCAAACCCCCCAAAAAAAAAAAAAAAAAAAAATGGCGACATTTGGGAAAGTTGAGAGTTTGGGAATGCGAAATTCAAAGAGTAGTCTATAATTGTTTATTTTACACATTTCTATATAAAACTTGAACGTTGATCTAAAATTAATTAATTACGGTTGGGAAGAGACTAAAAGTTTCTATAAAGAATGAAATTCTATTCCATTTATGGAATTGGATAACGATGGTTTATTATAAAGAATTTTTTGAAAGCTTAAGACATAATAAAGAGGGTTTTGTGTTTATTGACAAACCTCAGAGAAACAAATGGCATTGTTCTTGAAATACAAATTCAAAAATTTAGTTTCTAAAACATAATAAAAATATTGGATTATTAGTATTTAATATATAAAAGTTTAACGAGACATGCAAAAGACCCACCTATTTTGCCTTTTTTCTAGTCGAATATTGGAGAAAACATTTATAAGTTTGACGAGTTTAATTTTTAGCGAAATTTACAAATAATATTTTAAGAGAAATAAGAATAAATGATAACCAAACAACCCATTATATTGTTTATTCATTAGATAAGAAGAGCAGGATTTACTCTTTCTTGACTTCGATTTTGACTTTCAGACAGTTCCCAGCACGTAAAAAATCATGTTTCTTTGTCCTAGTTTGGACCCGCGGAGTGCACTGCTCAACATTTCACGCGAAAGGCGGCGGTGGTAAAGTCGCAATTTGTAGTTAAAACAAATAGGGGTCGCTGCCAGATCTTATCTCCCGAAAAAGAAAAGAAAAAAAAGAAAAGGAAAAATTTAGTTATGGCATCGATGTTGATAAGTACATAATCACGAACTAAGAATTATAGGAATTTTTGCCGGCTTTCGGTCGAACTTACGCTAGCATACCATATAATCCAACACGTGTTGATGTATTTATGAATAATTAAATGCGCGAATATATTGTAAATTATTCGGACATTTAATGATAGAGTCATAAATTTTATTTTGAAGAAGAGAAATAAATAATCAAGAATATTAAAAGCGAAATAATACGTTTTAAATAAAAATTATATATAAATATTAATAAACATCATAAGATTTTGCAAAAGTATTGTGAGGCAATTGTCATCTCTTCCAGCAACTTAGTTAGGATCTTCATCGTAGCCCCCATTCTCCCCAAGAGTCCCAGAAACATACAGATGCGTTCCTTATACTTGCAATCTTAGATAAGTGGTCAAAGACGAACAAGGATGAAGATATGAGAAAGACAAACATGACAAGCATGGGATGAAGACATTGAAGAAATGGGGTGAAGATACCGCCATTTTCCCCTTATCTTTGCAATCTAAGCATCCTCAACCACTGGAGAAGATGATTGCAGTTTCCATGGATTGAAAAGAGTCCTCAAATGTGAGTGCTCTATGTCACAAAACAAGATTGCGACTCCCTTAAAAAGTACGTCCCCTCGCGGACTTATTTGGCAAAAGGTGTCCAAAACCAACAAAAACCCAAGTATTGCATTGTATTATTGATTTTGATGATAAGGAATTTGGTATCGCTTAAATAAGGTTTCAATTTCGAATATTGTGATTGAAATAAATAACTTTAGAAGAGCTTTGCTTTCTCTATGGATCCTTCCGACTCGAATCTAAAATAATAAGAAATCAAAATTTTCGAATATAAATGTTTTTAACCATAACATATTGCACGTCCAGTGGGGACTCAAGCCCCCGCTGGGAAAACATTTCTAAAAAAAATTAGTATAAAATGTTGAGATGCTTGGTAAATTAAAAATTAAAAAATAAATAATGAAAACCCCTCCCACCGATAGATGAGTCTCCGCCCCTKGACTAGCCTATTCGAAGGGRATTGTGTATACCCAAAAACATAATTACGTAYGCATGACTTTGGACAATGGAAACTTTTGGTTTCGTCGATGACCGATTCAATCAACTTCATAGTAGCAATTGTCGCTCCAACATGATATTTTACAATAAGAGGATAGTCATTTGTAACATTATTGCTCACTTAGACCATTTTGATAATATTTAATTTTTAGTTAATTTAAAAATATAAAAATAAGAATAGAATAGAAACTTATCAGAATAAATATAAGAGGATGTCTTATTTTTAGCCTTTCTTTATTTTCAAACGTTAGAGACAATTTAAACTAATATCGGAGGCCAAAAACTAAGAAAGATCGCCGCTACCGCTACAAATCAATTTCTCCTTTCTTTGATTGTATGTATGTAACCGTCGCCTGCTGCCACAAATCGATTTCTCCCTTATTCAGTCAGCGGCATATTTTTGATAATCAGTGGTTTAAGATTAAGATATTATTTATGTATATAAGGATCTAATTAGGGTCTCTCGTTGTTTGATTGATATTAGGAATGATACWAATGATGTTAAGGAACGAACTAGAAGGCTCAGAGAACAGATATATGAGATAGATCTCTTCCTMMGCCCTGATTGATGATTTACATTTAATATTTGAACTTTGATTTGTTGGGTTTGGGAAAGTTTGAACTTCTTGTCTGAACTTTATTTGTATTTGATTTGACTTTGAGAGGAACATGTTCCACCTATTTGATTGATCCATGCAGCATGGACAGACAAAACTATTACACTATTGTTTTGGCTGACCTAGAGGGATAAACAGGTAGAACTGAATTAGGATTTGACCTAATTATCTTAGTTTGGTTTTGTTCCAAACCTTTGTTTGGCCTTGTCTGAAAAAGTTTTGAATGATTATTTTGTTTGGTGTTGAAGTTAAATTTGTTTGTATAAAATTGTAAATATTTAAAGCTTACAAATGGATCTTTTGGATTCAAGTATTTTTTTTAAAAAGAAAGACAAGGGCTTGGTTTCAAATCTCTTCATAAAACATTTTGAATACTGTCTAAATGACATAAACGGTTTTTATTTAACTCTATTTATCCATTTTCTTTTAGAATGATTCTTTAAAGGAAAAATATGATCTTAAAAAGAGTTATAAGGGTGTTCAAGAAATGTTTTACAAATTATAATTACATATTTATCAAATTGTATTCAATCCCACTTGAAGGATAAGTGTACTCAATTCACCCATTTTATCCCKTTCATAATAGGAAATATTAAAATCTGTTTTAATTCTCTATGTTATTCATGGTATATTGAATTTTATTTTATGAAGTTTTTTTTGATGCTCATTAAATATAATTGTATAAGGTTACGAAATAAATGATATATTAAAAAGTTTGATATTTTTTAAGGACGTTAGGAAATACGATTATTTTACGTCTCAACTATAGGGTGAGACCAGTTTCGAGGCGTGACACAAATGATCAAGCAAGATGTACAGTTGATCACTATCATCTCTTCGCTGGTAATCATTCAAACTTCTTTAAAATTTGATTCTTCAAAGAAAGCAAACAACCAACTGTGCTACACAAAATGTTTGAGGTATCAAGAAATCTGTTGACTAAGAGAATGCATTCTTCTTCATTCAAGRGAATCAGTACCCTTTCTAGGTTTCACAATTTGCATTTAAAACCACAGGTTTCTTAGGTTCTAATTTCTCCATTGCCACTTCAAGTTTTGCATCACTTGTTCCTTTGTATCTATACCACTTGGAACATAGCAGAAAGTAAACCAAATTCAGTACCTCTAGTGCAGCAATGAAGTAAAAGAAACAATCTAACCTCGCCTTGTTAAGATCCTGAGCCAACCAATCCTTTGTAACCTTATTAACTATTTCAGCTATGAAAGAAGTCAAGTAGCTTGACACTGCCACGCTACATAACACCACAGATGCTGCAATGCTTCTCATGTTTTCGGGGAATTCCTTGTAGAAGAATTCGTTTACGCCAATGAAAGTAAATCCTTCAGCAAGCCCCATTAGTGCCAGTTGAGGTATAAACCACGACGCAGACATTGCAGAAATTGAGCCCTGACCTTCTGCAATACCGAGTGTCGGACTAGTCAAAGCCAAGGTTCTCCTTCTTGATTCTACTATTGCTGATACTAACATTGAAAGAATGGAGAGAACTAGGCCAAATCCAATTCTTTGCAGTAGGGTGATACCTTCTTCTTTTTTGGTGTATCTACGGAGAAATGGGATCAAAATCCKATCATATATAGGTAACCAGATAGATAGGGCCAACATGCTGAAGACATTGTATGATCCTGCTGGTATCTGGAATTTGTTGCCTCTGAACGGGTGCCTATTGCTTTGAAGTGCTTGGAAAGGTACATAATTTGTTTGTTGAGCTACAGAAATTTGAAATAATATGTGGGCAATCCATATAGGAAGAGTTCTCAATACACATTTCACTTCTTCTACTTGCTGAGTAGTGCAAAGATTCCATTTGTTGGTTGCCGAACCATCTGGATTAATTTTGTCTTCAGGGGTCACAATTGCTGCTTTGTCAACAAACCTGCATATTCGGTCACGTTCCCTTACTTGGATAATCGTGGTATATGAAGTTAATATTGAACCATACAGTACTTGTTCTTCTTGCTATTTTCAAGTGAGAGGTAGTATCTTGTGTTAAATTGACGAAAACTAAGTATTAACTAGAAGCTTCAAGTGGATGGCCTGAATTTCTACAACTAAGTGAATTCTTAATAGTTCAAGACAGCTAAAGTCAAGGACAAATGAGTTCTTGCTGTTCTCCTAGGGGGATAAGTTTGCAGATAGCGGTATATCGTATAGATAAATTCTTGAAATCTTGAGTTTGTACCTGAAGTTTTCTGTGTGAGGAAGTTTTGAATTGATAGATTCAGCAGGAATGTGGTTAAAAAGCAAATATGGTTGCTCTGGTAACTTCAATCGTCTCTTCTTAACTGCAACCACGAAAACCTGCACAACTCCTGTCATAGGACTGCCTTGTGGTAGCACTTTGACATATAACCAGGTGCCCGCAAAGAATAATGCACACGACAAGAGCATGAGAGCTGTTGGAATTGCGAACCCGATAGACCAGCTTATATTCGATTGCACGTAAACAATGATGGTTGAAGACACCATGACTGCAAAAGTGTAGGTGAAATAATACCAATTAAAAAAGCTGTTTATTCCTTTTCTTCCAGATTCAGTGTTGGGATTGAACTGATCAGCTCCAAAGGCCAAGTTACAGGGTCGGATACCACTAGCACCAATCACCAAGAATCCAAACCCACTCAACAGGAAAGCCATTTGCCCCGTTGTTGGTCCTTTGCATTCACTGGATTTGTGGCATTTGTGAGGATGTAGTGTTGATATTGCAGCAGTTAGTGTAAGCATGAACATTCCCTGAAATTCAATGAAGTTGTGGATTATATAATTGCAGAATTAGGCCAAGCACTCCTCTAGAAAATTTAACCAATTGGCTCRAGGATTATCTCTAGTTGTTAAAGGGACATGTCACTAGCTACTGCAGTGACGGTATCAATCGAGTGGTGCCACCCTGCAATATAATGGGGTAAACAGCCGGCTCCCTCCTTGTAAAGCCACTGATTTTCCAATCATGGTGCTAAACAATGTCAAATGATTGACACTGTAGCGGTAGAGAAAACTTTACTTTACAATTCGGCTCCTTTACAAGCAATCCACAGCAATGGAGAGGCCGAATACCTTCCAAAAATAGTAYTTTGTTCAATGACAAGAGCTTGACATTGTTCTTGGTTGGCTTCCTACTTACTATTCGATTCAAGATCCAGTTATAGTTCTGTCAAGGTCTTCTAGCGATCTTTAATTAGTAGCAGCATATAAGATTCTTTTGTCCATATCCATTGCTTCATAAAGTAAGAAGGAAACAAGGAAAGCTTCTGAACCAACGCATGATTTAATATTACTAGAAAAGGGGAAAAAGGAAAGAAATTTCGCTATGACCTTATCTTTTGAGTTTACACTATCTTTTTCTTGAGTTTACAGCCAACTTTTCCTTCTGTCTTTTGATGTTGAACTCATGAGGGACCAATAAGAACAAACAGTAATTGACAACTTTTAACTTTCTTTTAGCCATAGACTATCATATCTTCCATTTCCATAACCAATCTTGAGTGAACATTTCAAGATAAATCGAGGGAGTAAGGTATTCCGAAAACTCACCAAGAATGACGCTACAGAGCCAATCGCAAGAGTCTTATAACGACCAAAATAAGTATCAGACAAGTAAGCTCCCACCAAGGAACCAAGGTAGCAAGTACCGTTGAAGACATTTATAACATTGTTTGCAGACAGTGTGTTCATATGAAACACGGTAGAGAGATAGACCGAGAGGTTCGCTGAGGTTCCTATTGTTCCCAACTTCTCACATGTCTCATTTCCTGAAAGTTTTTGCAACAGAAAACAATCTTAAAATCCCAAATGGTCAAGACCAGTTTCGACTTCAGACCAAGAACAGTAAGAGAAAGGGAAACTCCATGGATTATCAGCAGCAGCAATTAGGCCAATTTCTTGTTCTTACCAAGGACAAATGGCATAGCCCTGATTCCTCTGTAGTTAGGCTCACTTATGGCAGCCACCTCCCCATTTTCCAGACTTGCATCTGTGACCAGTTTCTCATTCTTCTCCATGTTTTGATTCACGTTCTGCCGCTGTGGTTTACAAGTAAAGCAGCAGAACAAGCTGCTAGCAGAGGAAGGAGGCTGCTAYAAATTTGCCTATGGCTGGTTGTGAGCTGCCAGYGTATTTTATTCAGGCTCACCCACCGCAAATCAAATCGACCACTTCTTCCCAAGTCGGCAAGTCCCACCCACATGGACCGAAGGTGGATAGGACAAAGTGTGATAGCCTATTTAAAGTAGTAATAGTATGAATGATAACTAATCGAATWGTTAACTTGAAGAAATCGTTTTGATTTCACGTTCTTGTTATGATGAGTTAGAAAATGATAAACGAAAATGAAAAGATGTTAAGAATTAAATCGTGATTTGATGTTATTTCTACAAATTTGTGAATCGAACCAAAAATCGTAAAAGCCAAGAGGAAAGGGAAAGTAATCGTCTTTTTAAGTAGTTTGTTACGTGGAAAAGAGGAAGTAGAGATGCAATGCTTTTCATCCCAAAATTTAGCAGTGGAAAAAAAATTAAACATTCTAAAGAAAATGGAAAGAATAAAAAGAAATTATTTTTTTCACTCATTTTTATTTTTTCAATCGACTTGAAGTGAGATTAAGAGTTTATATAAAGATAAAAAGAGAGAGAAAGGAAAAATGGCAATTAATTGATGTTGAACGCAGAGAAATTAAAAAAAGATAGAGACATGTATATTAGCAAATTTAAGTAAAAGACGTTATTATATTTCGTAATATTCGTCAATATGCACAAATCTAAAATGACCTGTATTATAAATTGAAGATAGTATAAAATAGTTTAAACAATTACATAATTCATTAATCACCGTCATGCTTTCCCATGCAAATTTAAAGTATTTAATTCATTGAAAATAACTCTTTATTTGACCGCTTTTTTATTTTAAAAATATATTATTTTAGGGAATCAATGACATATTAAATGTCTTTTCCCTATTTTACTCCACATTGATTATTTTTATTCAATTCTAAAAAAATTATTTCATACACATTGATTGAAACATTTAGAATTACAATAATTTAAAAAAAAAAGAGCTAGAATTATCATTTTATTTAAAATTTCATAAGAAATAGCATTTTTTTAAATATGCATAATTCTGTCCAAATAAATAATTACCTGTCCGTTTCAAAATGATTGCTCTTTTGAATAATTTTTTTKGTTTCAAATTACTTATTATTTTAGAAAATCAAGAATGTATTAAATATATTTTTTCATACTTTATCCCTAATTTATTAGTCCTATTTAACTCTATAATATCATTTTTAATGCGTTAAATGCATACCTTAGTCAAATAATTAAATATTTATATTAGCAACGTSATTTTGTTGAAAAGTTTATAAGTATTAGTATTTTCTTAATGTTCATAATCTTATTTAAAAAGATAATTAATTTGAACCGAACGGAGTTTTGGAAAAAAATTACTTGAGAGAAGATTTTGACTACATGTATATATACACCTTGAATAAGCTTATTTCTTGAGAGACAACATGTCTTAAAGGTTTATATGTTTACGAAAGATACAAGGTTCGATGTTAACTCATAAGTTTTTGACTATATTCATTTATTAAAAATATATCTAAACAAACAAGTTTTCTTTAATTTTTAAATTAAAACCGTACAAATAATAGAGAGACACTTGTGAACAACGTACATATTGTCCTGGAGCTTTCTTCTTCATGTGAATAAAAGTTGGGTTTGCAGGGCAGAAATATCTAGAGCACATGGTCTGGGGAATCGAYAAGATGAAAAATAAACACAGCAGATTAATACTAGCTTTTTGCATGCCACAATGTTGGAAAAAAATGCACGTGCATGTAAGAGCATGATTGATACAAGAACGTCTGCTGTAAAAGWGCTGSTGTGGTCGAGTTTGTCAAATGATATATGGACTTCTGCCTGCAACAATTTCTCAGGTTATAAGGAAGGGTTTGTGGGGGAATATTGTATGATGGGAGGAGCTGATTTTGCTCATTCTATGGATGYAGATTGAAAGGGACTAATCTTTTTTTGGCACAATATATACAAAAGCTAACTCAGCAAGCTTGGAGTGCTCATTCGAGCTATTAATGGTGAAGGAAAATGCTTTAGGTCTTGTGTTTGTCTTCTCTCATGTTATAAGATTCAGGAATAGCTAGCCAGGGACGCTGTSTTGTTTCCCTTTCCTGTTTGCTGACTCTCAAATCTTGATATATCATATATTCGTTATATGCAATGCTCATTTAAGCTATTATTTGGTGATTCTTTTTACATATTAGTATAAGTTATTATTGCGTTATACCTCGATTTGTAATATTTTACATATTTTAAAGAWATGTAAAAAATAACATTCATTTAACACATCATATGCATATAACTTTTTTATTGGCTTTGGTTTCTTAATATGCATGATTTTAATTTCACAAAAATATTTTTTAATTAATTTATATAATTGAGAAGATTAATCACAATATCCGTCTATCTATCGTCTATATTTAATATAATTTGATATTTGAAGAATACAATGAAACTTTCTTTCATAGGCTACGCATCCAGGAAAAGAAAATCCATCTATTTTCTCTTTTTCAATTTGGTGATTTTTTATATTTAGAAAGTCCAATATTCAACTTGTAATTCAAGAAAACTTTAAGTTAATACTTTAGAATATATTAAAAAGATTTTTTTATTACTTTTATCAGGTGCTCTAATACACAAACTCTTCTAAGAAATATAATTTATTTTTTCTTAATATACAAAGTCCAGACACAATCATATCTTTTTTGAATAGGATGTATCAATGGTTCGGACATTGCAATAATGTCTAATTGTCCTTGTGGCACTTTGTCAATTTTGTTTTACGTGGTCATTATTGCAATGGCAACAATTAGAAGTTTGCCTATCCCATTCAACAAACCCCTGTCTCGATCATGCACAACTCTTTGTTCATTAAATACAAAATTATTTTTTTAAAGAATATTTCAGAGTTCGATAATTTAAATTTTATTTAATTAAATTTAAAAACTTTATGTATATAAAATTTAGATTMGAAAACAAAGAAAGAAGATAAATAACAATGAGTCGTATAGGGATTTTCGATGTGTTTTCATTAGCGGGAATTATGAAATTTGTAAAATAACGCCCTTTGTAATTATATTTAGTATTAGAAAATATATTTTTCAGTTTTACGAAAAAAATGGTATGAGGGTGTAGCAGAAACAAGATCTCCAACCTCCTAGCAAAGTAAGCACAAGTATGCAAGGTTCGTCAGTCACCGTGCCCGTGGTAGGCTCAAGTAGAGGTATGCTGGCGGGCCGACATGCTGAGTCCTTCTAGTAGAATCCATTTTGCCTAATCCCACGATTATTTTACTGATTGAGTTACATCAAAGATCAACTAGTGCTGATTCAGAATAGGCCCAACTTTCAAACACTGAACAGAGTCCCCTTCTAGAAGGGTTTTGACCTTTTTTCTCTAGTTCCAAAATGTTTTTGCTTCAAGGTCCTATTAAAAAAAACCGAAAATTAAAGCATATTAATGGACCAAAAAGAATAGTATAAGAAAAAAAGGAAATTAATGTGCGCTGGTGATGAATCCTCATTGCCAAAGAGGAAGAAGGCTGCAATTTGAACATAAGAAAGTCGGTACGGATGACATATCTTGACCTTATCCTCTATTACTTATGAAATCGTAATCGGAAAGGCCAAGAAGGCTATGATGATCTCACGTTACAAAAGTTGGGCCTAATCTGGTCAAATTCAGAATCTAAATGAATTATTCTGCGCAGGTATGCCAACAATTTCTTTTTTTTTTTCCTCTTAAGAGCATGATATCTCAATACATGAATAAAATTAATTTGAATTCGATTTTATTACATCCATAACATTTAATTATTACTTGAGAAAATATATGATACAAAATTCTTTTAACATAAAATCACAAGTCACGATCGAATATGAAATATTATTTTAATTTAATTTCATTCACTAACTATCTTATGCTTTTAATTAATTATATATACCACCATTTTTATTGTCGATACCATTTGCAATCCTCTTAATTTGACAAGACTTAGGTCATAATTGTTTCATCGGTTGAGAGTTCTGTTTGACGTCACTTAGCCGATTGACGATTCTTGAGACTTACAGAGGCAGGGTTGGGGAACCATTAGGTGTTCTGCGTTATGGACGTTTGGCCTTTATATGTTTTCGATGTGGGTGTATGGGTCAGTCAACTGGAGCTCATCACTTGGGCAAAGGCATTCGATCGCAGTTGAAGAACGTGTTGCTTTCCCTTTTGGAGTGTAGCCGCATGCAGATATGGGACGACCTTTGCTACGGGAGTCTATCGTGCAGCTGCCTTTGATGGACGAAATGGCAAGGAGTGCGATGTCATCTGGTTCTGTTTCGGCGAGTAGTACGATGCCTGAGACAGCCGAACAGGTGCTGCATATAGCGCAGGAAGCAGAGGCAAGCTCTGGGGTGTTGGAAGGTTTGCGAAAATTGGAGGTAGTCCAGAGTTGGGCCAGCCGGTTGTTCCAGGCAAATAGGTCGGGCTATTGGAGGTGGTCTGTGCGGATGGTGGCTTGGTAGCTGGGGGCTTGGCGATTTAGAACAGTAGGTTGCAGGATGATGGGGTGTTGCTGAGGAGGCATTTTCTGGCAGCAGTAGCTATGGTAATCCTTGGGGAGGACAATGCTCGCCTGACCTAGGTTCGGGATGCAGGTTGTACGACCATTACCCGTAGGGAGGGGGGAGGATGAAGCTGTCCGTCAGTAGGGCAAGATTACAATTCCTGAATCCTGGTGGTAGTGGGAAGCGCAAGTTGGATTGTAGAGCGGAGGGAGTCGAGGATGGGTGTGACCATCCATTAAAACGGGTCAGGGAGGGAGAAGAGTAAGACACTACACTGGTATTGGCGGCATCTGCTTCGCAGTGCTGCCAGTACCAATGAGTCTCATATCTTGGAACTGTCTAGAGCTTGTGAACCCTCGTGCAATTTGAGTTTTGCGGAGACTTGTTCTGTAGGAAACTCCCAATTTTTTTTTTTTTTTTTTTTTTTTTGGGTGTGAAACAAAGGCTACGAAGTGGCGAACGGAGAGTGTGAAGAGACACCCTGGGTTCCAGCATGGTTTGATAATGGAGAGTCGAGGACAGGGGSTGGTTTGGCTTTGTTTTGGAGGGAGGATTGGACGGTGATTTTGCCATCATTCCCTCGGCATCATATAAATGTTAGGGTGGACATGCATGATAGCAAACTAAGGTGGTTCCTCACTGGGTTCTATGAGGTGCTGACTAGGGAGGAGAGCGAGGGTGGATAGACTCTGTTGCGGAGGTGGGGGCTTGGGTATGTGTAGGGGATTTCAATAAAGTGATGGTACCATCTGAGCAGTCCGCGAGGGAGTGGAGTGGAGTCAACCACAGATGGTGGGGTTCCGTTGGGCGATGGAGGATGCARGATTGCGGGACAYGGGATTTAAAGTCAATCCAAAAGCGTAAAAAAGTTCATAAGACATAATGCCAAAATTTAGAAACAAATTAGCTACAGAAGAACGCATCACAACAAAACATATTTTTCCTAAATTGAATTGGAATTTCCAAATTAAAAGTAGAACCAACCGAAAGAATTACAAATAATTTATAAGAAAACTCAGAAATCAATGTTTGATTAAATGCATTGGAAAATCAAAATGGGCAAATTGTATTGCACATCCAAATTAAAAAAGGCTAATACTTGAAGTTAGAAACAAACAAACCTCAATTGTCAAATAAAGAGCTTCTTGAAGGTGCTACCTTCACAACAACAATTCAATTACATGAAGAATTAGAAGATGTTGAAGAACCCATGATTATTCCTGTTATTGATGCTCTAATGACCATCTCTCCTGCATCATTTTACACACTAAACAAAACCCACTCTATTTATGAAGACTCCAATTCAGACTTCTCACTTTTTGTATAAATAATGAAAAGGAGAAGGATAAAGACAAAAGTTGGGGATTTTGAATTGGTGTATTAAAAAAAAAAAAAAAGTAAGAATAGACACACCGAAACTATTTATTCATGTGTTTTAGTTTTAGCATAGAAAAGTAAGGTGTACAAAGCACAAGTTATGCAAAATTCACATAGGGTCCTGAAATTATGAAATGGCCGATACAAAAAGTTGTAAGACATTGCAAATTGAAGAATAGCAACATACTCATTTAAACTTGAAGCCARCGAAGTGATCTGCTTCATCTTTGTCCCACTTCTCTTAAAAATAGAAGAAAAAACAACATAATGATTTAGAACTGGTAATAAAGATATTTAGTTGTAGTCTATAGAATTATAAGTTGGCACCATACATACTTGCTTACAATGTCATCAAACTACTGTCTAACACTTCCCATCTTCTCTTGTAGTGTTTTTRCAAGTTCATTTCTTCCTTTGGTCCTACTGCAAATTCTTGATCTCTTCCTACATTTCGCCAACCTTTTCTTCAGCCTCT